>JBBPND010000007.1:0-121572 GCA_038090655.1 Gastroboletus turbinatus
GGACTGGTGCACACCTTTTGTCAAACTTGACGCTGTCCAAGCATTCGTGGAGCTCCTGGGCAACGATGAGGACATTGTGCCGAGGACGTGGCTCCTGTGCACTCACCCGCAACATCCGCATAGAGATGGCATTCTTGCTTTGTGGTCTATTGAGGAACAAACAGGCGATAGAATGGTTGGATGGTGCTGGCTGAAGGAATGCCTCGGCAGTACTGCCATTTGTTGAGAAGGAACGGCGAATAGCCGTGGCAAGCAGGCAGGAGGAGGACCTGGAAAATGACAAGCGATAGTAGAGCATCGTTGTGTAGCAAAGACTGCCAAACTCAGCCGAACTGTGGACTTGGAACTTTGATCACGGGTTTATAGGCGATTAGCTTGGTGAGGGTTTAAGCGATTGAATTCAAAGGTGATTGCAGTCGCAGACAAGGATGCATGTTGCTAGTCCGACTAAGGCCCTTGAAGTCGATTTGCTGATAACAGTTCATCGGGTCTTAGGCTACAGCCGTGGTTAAGGTCCAGTACAAGAAACAGAGTTGCTGGTGTTTGTCATTGACTCGATACAAAGCCTACAGCACCAGTCCACGTCGCAAGAAACTTGTATGATAATCAACCTCCATCTCCAGCAAATCGATGAAAATCGAGGAAGTAGTTCCCAGGTATCATGTGCCTTAAAAAATAAATACCTGAGTTAAATATCCATAAAACAGGTCAAGATATAATGATGATGGCAAGAAGGAACAAGATGAAAGCTTTTGCAAAAAGCTTAAACGGCTCGCCCAGGGGACGGTGGGGTATCAGATGCTATGCCGGCGTAGAAAGAATCGACTGAAAAGCGGGTGCCTGCCCACTGTTTGGGGGCAGATGGTGTTGAGTCGATGGATGGGCGTAAAGCACTAGAAAGGGCAGTATGAGTCGAAGGTGCTGGAGCGGAGTCCAGCTCCACATTAGTAAATTCATGGGGATTAGGCATGTTGGTGCCGACATGAGAGGTAGGGGGATACGCAATGTCATAGTCCTCTGGGAAGTAAATACGCTGCGGTGGATGGTCCTGTGTGGATGCTACATGATGTGAATAATAACCATGTTGACCTGATGGAGGGTGTGCTTCTGGCGAGAAAGCTTCGGGGTGGAGAGCATAAGCGTGGTCCGGGTAATACACAGTAGGAGGGGCGGCAAGAGCCATCGGGGGAGCACCGTAGTGGGCATGATCGGAGGCGGACCCGTCATCTATGGATGTAACTTGGGTGATGGGAGGATTGGCGGATATATCGGGGGACTTGTCGAGAAATTCGGTGTCTTCTTCATAGGGACGGGAACGACGACGTCTTGCGATGAGCAAAGCGACTGCGATCACGCCAGCGATGCTAAAGAGACCGACGACGGTAAACGTGCCTGCAACAGCACCGGTATTGGAAAAGAAGCTGAAATAGGGGTTAACATTTAGAAATGGTGGGGGGTGTTTTTACATACCCTGAGGAAGAGGACTGGGTGGCGGTCGAAGAGGGGGTCGCGGGGGTTGAAGTGAGGACGACTACTACAGATGAAGGGGAGCCTTGGGTTGGTGCGCTGGTACCATCAGGCAAGGTTACGGGTGTGGAAGACGAAGATGGCTGTGGCTGGGCAGCAGCAGCAGATGGTGATGGAGCAGATGAAGTAGATGTTACAACAGAGGTAGCCGCTGTCGAAGAAGAGGTGCTATGGGGGAGTGTAAGGTGGTGAGTGGAGATCGGTAAGAGTGACGTACAAAGATGGAGGGTCGACAGAGGAGGGCTCGGAGGACGCAGCTGATGGGGCGGATGAGCTGGGGGTCGAGGAAGGGGCAAATGTGGACTGGGAGGCAACGGAGGAGGGGGGGAGGGAGACAGAGAGGGAGATGGAAGAGAGGGAGAAGGAGGGGAGGATGGAAGAGGACAAGGTAAAGGAGGATATTGTGGTGATGGATGGGTCGGCAAGGATTGGTGCACGCCGTAGCCGGTTGTGATGCGCGCGTTGAACGGAGTCAAATGCACGAGCGACGGAGAAAAGAAGGAAAAGAAAGGAAAGTTGCATTGGTGGTAATGAACGACGGTGTGGTTACGGGAAAGAGAACGGTCGTCAGCCAAGTGATGACTCGGGTTATGTAATCACACCATTTCTCTCTCATGGCCTTGTCCGCATCCGACGTACGGAGTGCCCTCTCGCTGCCCCAGTCCACATCCCTCCCTCGCAAAAACGTCACATCCTCCGCAAAGAAACCAGACGGCATCTCACGCGAACTATACTCCCTCATCGGCCCATCCGCACCGTCCCTCGCCGCCCACCTCGCAAAACCGAGACTCAAACAGAAACCCAGCTTCGGCGGAGGCGGGACCGTCAAATGGTATGCCCCTCCATTCACCCCCAGATATCCCCCAACCATCCACACAGGGAACACAGACCGTTCACAAACAGCGCACGCCCAGATGCCCTCCGCCTCTCTCACTGGGTCAAACTGACTGACCCCGACGGCGGTACGTCATACTCTCCCTCTCCCTCGCACTACCGCCCACCCCTCCCAGAGTATCCGTTCGCAAAGTACAACGTACAGCCAAAGCCGTACAACTACTCCCAGGACGAGTACACTCGTCTCTTGGAAGGTTCGTCACCCCAATTCCCCCACTGCCCGTCTCACAACTGTCCACAGACAACGAATGGTCAAAGGAGGAAACAGACTATCTCTTCAGGATCGTACAAGAATATGATCTCCGCTGGTATGTCATACACGACCGCTACGATCACCCTGACGGCCCCGTGCGCGCGATCGAGGTAGCTTTCCCTCGCACACCATCTAATCACACACTCACATCGCGAAACAGGACATCAAAGACCGCTATTACAGCGTCTGTCGCAAGCTCATCAGGAATAGACCATGGGCTGGGGACGAGTCGAGTAAATCGCAGCTCCTCAATAGTTACCAGTTCGACAAAGGTATCCCCATCGTCACCTGTATTCCACCACCACACCACATCTCACTTCAATGCAATTCAGAACGAGAAAAGATGCGCAAAAATTACATTGCCAGTCTCGAAGATCGAGCACCCGAAGAAATCGCAGAGGAAGAGGCCTTGTTCGTAGAGCTCAAGCGACTCGAGCAAAACGAGCGCAAATTCAGAAAAGAACGTGATGACCTCCTTCGTACTCTGCTCGGAGTTGACTCTGGTCTTCCTGACATTGTCGTCGAGGAAGACGGCCCTTCAGCCCTCTCCATCGAAGGCATCAAAAAGAAGAAAAAAGGCACCGGCCTGGACAACGATCTACCTCCTACCCCGTCCAACATCATTCAACTCGGCCCACCCATAACCAAAAAAGCACCCTCAGCCAAGTCTGCTGTCTACGGTGAGATCGACACGCCAACTCAATTTCTCCAACTCATCCGACTACAGATGCACAACATTGCATCGTTCGGGTCGAACCCTCCGCTGGCTCGACCAACACAACAAAAGTCACTCACGTCCCTGTCCACCTTCGTAGTTTCAAACTTCCCGTTCCAAAGGCAACCATTGCACCCAAAGTCACGCAGGCACTTACCGAGCTGGGCATTACATACACGCGTTTGGTGATGCCAACGAGGGAAAACTGCTCTCAGCTAGAATCGCTATTAGATGCTACAAGTGCCTTGATCGAGACCAAAAAAGTCGTGGATAAGGTGGACCAGGATGTTCGAGTACTAAAGGCAAGGCTGGGCATCAGAGAGAGTGAGAGTGCCGATAGAGATGGCAAGGAGTCAACCCCTATGGATGTCGATGAGTCCAAGGAAGATAAGGATGCAGAAGGAGAAGTGGAAGTGGAAGTGGAAGTGGAAGTGGAAGGTAGGGCTCAGAGCGTCGTCAGCGGGAGGAGTGGCAGAAGTAGGAAACTGGTACGCTGCTTTCCAGGTTGACAGATTTAGGCGCACTGAATTTTCTTGCAGTCGCGCCGCTCCATGTCAGCTTCCTCGATTGACACATCTGCATCACTACCCACACGCACAGGGACCAAGAGGCAGAAGAGGGGGTGATTTTCTGGATGTCCTATGCATGTCATATAATACGCACACATTCAGACAACGTTTTACATTGACTGAGCAAATTATAACGGAAAACATGTCCCTCAGTCGTGCGAAAACCGTAGGAAAAAGTTGGCAATGATAGCAACTTGAAGAGTCGTCACGGTCATCAAGTAGAAAAGGGAGGATGAAAACTGGGACTCACTGAGCAGTGCAACGCACAGGATGGTCTATTGAGATCCGATCAGTGCTCAGCGTAACCGATAGTATTAGTTTTACTGACCGGCCCCACACGATCATCATAAGGTCCACGGCCACCGCGGCGGATGGACGCGGCTCGCCAGTGATAAGTATACAGAGCATATACCATCACGGCCATGGCTGCTTGTGTCAGACGTGGGCTCCTACCTCGGTCACGAGCGACGTACCAACGACAGAAAACATTGCGGCACTAATCCTCCCAACCTGAGAACCGGAAAGGAATCAGTGGAACATCATCACGGCAGAAAGAGAGTACGTGCCCGGTCCCCGAAGTTGAGTAGACCGACGGCAAGCCCACCAAGGACGACGGTGAAGTGGAGCCATGACAAAAACGTTCTCTCGTTCGCAAATGAAACCTTTGGTTCTACCCTGATCGGAAGGGCGATACGCTTGGAAGCAGTACGTTGGAGGAGAGGCTGGGTCGACATCCCGGTCAGGCGTTGATCAATGATAGCAGTGGAAAGAGGCACCCGCTCTGAGACCGTATCAGCATTTCAATTCAGTCGTCATCCCTCATTTGGAAAATTAGCCCCTGAACACACGGTGAGGGCGCCCGGCTTGTGAGCCCGTGCCTTGATATTTGCTGTGGAGTTACAGTGTTTATAAGCGCAGCGGCTGTCGTTCTGGGATTCATTTCGAGTTCCAACGGAAATTCAAGCATGCCACCATCGATGCTTCAACAGGACATCGAATACGTAGACGTTCGCCCTGGCCCTGATCCGAGCCACGAACCAACCAGCTTTTATGAGGAATGGGTGGACCAATGTTTGTGTTCCAAGCCTGTCCTTGTCTCCCCGTCGTCGAGCGCTCACCCTTTCCATCTCAGCCTCGGCAAAGCATGCCACCCCCGAGCTGATTGCGTAAGTCGTCATGTAAACTCGATCGACGACATCGATCGACTGAGCGAGTCCTTTTTCTGTAGTGCGGACGCCCTGCGGAGATTGTACCCAGGGTACTCGCTCGTCGTCTCGGACGACTTTAGGCTCACCAGCCTCTTCGCGCTTCCTGATATCAAAATCCGTCCGTCGGATTCTGATGAAGCAGAACTAGAACAAGTTTCAAGTGTCGTATTTACACCAACACCCAGACGCATCGCGGGCAAGGTAGCTGGATCACTCGTCGACAGTATCATCCTCGGTTCGTATAGGATAACTTGGAATGTAAGAACTTGTCTATCTATTGAACACCACTAACTGGGGTTCAGCAGAAGAGTGATTTTGTCGTGCACATCACAAAGGTATGAGTGACGCATGAACGCAAAAGCTTTGACGCGCTGATTCGTAGACTAGTTTCAGCACGGGAACTTCGTTAAGACTGTCCGTTTCATCCTTCACGACGGTCCCGAGCAGCCAGCGCGAGACCTCGTGCTCACTGCTTGCCTCTATACTGAACAAACCCACGGCGAGATCTGGGTTTTCAATCAGGGTAATTGGGCCAAAAACGCAGCATTCTGGCTCGAGATCAAAGACTCGTCTTGGGATGATGTCGTCATGAAGGAGGAGAACAAGAAGGCCCTGCAGAAAGATATCTATGGGTTCTTCAAATCAGAGGCGACGTACAAGAATCTGTCCATTCCATGGAAGGTTGGTATTTGTCGCACCTTGGTATTGTGAGAGAGTATACTCATGATCCATCCTAGCGTGGCTTGATCATGTATGGTCCCCCAGGCATGATTCTTAATCGACCCGCTCGCATATACGCTGACAGGATGTCCTTCCTAGGAAACGGCAAAACCATCAGCATCAAAGTCATTATGAAGACCTGCACCGAACGTGGGTTCACCCCACTCTACGTGAAATCTTTCCAGAGTGAGCAAATAAACTAGTTGAATGATCGTAAGGAACTTACATGGATGCATAAGGTTTTCAGGGCGAAGAAGGAGCTATGCAGACCGTCTTCCTCAAGGCACGTCAGTTGGCCCCTTGTGTGGTATGTATTGGTCGAAACACATACCTTGTAAACAAGCTAAACATCATTTAGTTGATATTGGAGGACCTCGACAGTTTGATCAACGATCGGAACCGATCGTTTTTCCTCAACCAGCTTGATGGGCTCGAAGGGAACGACGGGTTGCTTGTCGTTACTTCCACCAATCATTTCGATAGACTCGACCCCGGCTTGTCCAACCGGCCCAGCAGGTTCGATCGGAAATAGTGAGTTGATAAACACTTAACAATTACCCGTGCTCACTAGTCGGGCAGTCTGTTCGATGATCCTGACTACCATGAGCGTGTGCTGTATGCCATGTATTGGCAAGAGAAGCTCAAGGACAACGACGAGATATCTTTCCCAGAGTCTCTGGTCGAGGAAGTGGCAGACTTGACACAAGGGTTTAGTTTTGCATATCTGAAAGAAGCATTGTAAGTTCGATATTTGACACAAATTTACCCTCATACCAATCATCTTTACCTCTGCTTAGCGTGTCAACCCTTGTACGGATCACTAATGCAGATAACGACGAGGCGGTAGCATTCTCAGTCATGCTGAAGAGCCAGATCGCGACTCTTCGCAGGGAGCTCGGAAAGCAGACCCCCGCTCGCATCGTCCCACACCCACCCATCCCAAGGGCTCAACCAGAGAAAGCGTTGGATGAACGAATCCCGCTTGTAAAGCAACAGTCGACTACCTCTCAGAAGGACAAATTCGCTCAAGGATCTCGTGGCACAAGGCAACTTCCCTTGCCAACGGATGTTTCGGACGACTTTTCCTGGTCGTCTCGGACGGCCCGGGGCATTCGCCAGCCTCCCGCCAACTCTTCCGGGCCTCGGGCCACTGAGAGGCTTTACGGAGCAGCAAGAACGCCTCCTGGTAGACCCTTCCATCCAGGATGCGTTCTCCACGCTCCGCCTTCTGCATATCCGCAGGTGATGCCTGGTTCATTACTGTCAACGAACCCGGATCCATTGCAAGACCCAATTTATCCAGGCTGGCATGGCGCACCAGTAAGGTCCAGTACCGGCACTAGCCGTGTGGACATCCGAGTCAGTCCGAGGAACCCATTCTCCATCGACAATCCCCCGTTGGTCAAGATTGACGATGATGACTATACTGAAGGGTCCTCGACTTCTACCGACCATGAGCTTTGAATTGCCGCTTGAGGAACTTGACGATGGATATGTGTGTATTTCCCTGTATTTCTACCCTGTATTGTCGCTGCGTTGTCATGTCATTTATGGATTCGAGTGCTGTTATGATCTGTCGTGCGCGGTGCTTGAGGCGGTGACCTTCTGACAAGTCGTTGATCATCGATCATCGATCAAGCCTGATTTTCCTTGATCAACACGCCCACAATTTGCTCTGTCTAGGGTGAGTGCCTCGCAACCGTTGAAGGGAAAAGTCGCAGGTTTGTCACATCGTCACGTCAGCGCCACTTAGACATGTGGCAAGTTGAAGCAACACGATCCGCATGGAAAGCTGGACTCATCATTCGAAACTATCGCCACGCGTTGTCCGATGGCCTGCAGGAAAGTAATCTTATTACATACAAGCTGTCTTGCAGCTTCAAATGCATTTAGTCACTATTGACCTGCGAATATATCCATTTGCTCATGGCCAGCTATATCATACAGCCCTCTCAAGGGTCCGACGAAGAGAAGATATACCTCTAACTTCGTTATCCCCTTCAACTGAAGACAGTACATATACCAACATGTATAAGAGTTCGTTGTTGCCCTAGCTCAGGTAAATGCACGTTCGACTTCTCACTGCTGAGTACATGTCCGAACGACTGAAGGCATCGCTTGTTTTATCATTAAGTAAAATGCCCATGCTTCAGCGTCAATCAGTACCATATGGATTATGATAGAACGACATCCAGCCGGTGGCCAAACCGCATATCCCCCTTTCCTTGAAACCGCTCACATATGTAGCCTAGATGATACAAACCTCTGAAGCTGCGCACGCTAGAGACTCTGGAAGTGTTCAGATATCGATCTCTCCTGGCCGCATCGTGTCACCGGCCCCCTGCATTGGTGACAAAATTCGAATAAACAACCCAGCCTCGACTCCACGCCTCCTGCCGGCACTGCTCATCGGCGCCACGATACGTTTCAGAGAACAACATCCATCTGGCAGCGGCGCGTCGTGTTTCGAGTCCAATGCTTTTACCCAATGCCGAGGGTCGATTTCCTGTCGGAGCGACAACCTTCAAATTCACTGTTCCACGGCGTCTTGTCAGCAATGCCAAGGTCCGGCGCTCGGAAATATCTTCTGATTTGAAACATGCTCTCGTGCTCGAGGAAGTCGCGTTCACCGCTTATTACCCCGCTGATGTCCCGCTGAAAAGCACTCCGAGAGGCCTTACCTGGTTACTTCGGTTCGTCGGGACTCCCTGGTTTGATTTACTTGGTGTTACTGAGTGGCATTACTACACTCAGTCCGTTGACAGCTTCATTGCAGGGTTATAGCAACTATTCCGGTGACTTTGTGGAGTTTAGAGCATTGTGTCCAACTTTACTAATCACCCAACAGGCTTATCCTTCTGGTTATTATGGCCGCTCGTATATTTCTTTGGCGCCCAACTCAAGGTTTGTAATCATCCCTCGTATCTCTTACATATCTGACCGAGTTATCCTAGATACCTGTTCATCCTGATGCACCACTCCTTAACCCCCACGATATCGCCCAAACTGAATGTTCCAGGTCTTCTCCCTGGCCACTTGTCATCTTCTCGCATGGATTGGGAGGCAGTAGAACCGCGTACAGGTAACCGTATTTTTCCTCCGAGGGTCCCCGTTGTTCACTCTGGTACAGCCAACTCTGCATGCGGATCGCATCTTCTGGACGCGTAGTGCTTGCCATAGAACATCGCGATGGATCGGCGCACGCTACTATGCCCTCGTCCTCCGGTCCAATACTATACATCAACGAGAACGATCTAGTGTAAGGCTAAGATGTTCCAATATCGGCGATGTCCTTGACTATGTTCAATCTGAAGCTGGCCACCTGACCACCCTGCTGAAGAATGTAATATGCTATCTTTTCGAGGTGAACAACTCGACTTTAGAAGAAAGGAAATATACCATGCGCTTCGAGCAATTCGGAATTTAGTTCGTGATGGTCGCGAAGATACTCGATATTCTTTGGAAACCATAGGAGATACCTCCATTGATTGGTCAAGATGGTCCAGAGTCGGATCGGAGAAGCCAATCGAATGCGAAGAGAATGTTGTACTCGCTGGACACTCGTTCGGAGGAGCCACTGTTGTACGTGTCAAGACCACTCGTTTCATTCACGGAAAGCGTTGACTGAGTGGGACAGTTATCGATAATCTCCAACGCACCCCCGGGTGATGAGCCTCCAATACCCGTTCAGAAAGCATTGGTACTCGATCCTTGGCTTGAACCACTACCCTCTCCAGGTCCCTTACCCCACCAAAGTTTCAAAGAGGAACGCCTCCCCAGCATATTAATCTTAAACTCGGAAAGGTTCACGCTCTGGAAAGATCACTTTGAGCGCTTGATGGAAGTTGGAAGGTTTTGGACAGAGGGCCAGTGGGAGTTATTGACTATTGGTGCGCTCTATTCTCGTCAAACGACAGCTGAGGGTCTAACACCTGAAAGTTCGATCCGAACATATCAGTTTCTCGGACTTCCAGGTTTTGCCACTCATATCTAGTAAGGCAGCGCGATTAGTTTTAGACAAGATACTACATCTCTCCTTGGCGTTTCTGGATGGCGATGGGAGTGGAGCAGCTGTGGGTTCGTCGGCGAAGAAGATGGAGATTAGAGTGATTGGCCAGAGAGCTGACGGGCGACTGAAGCGACAGATAGTAGGGAATTTGTGCGATGTTATCTCCCACTAGAGCGTGTGCTCTAGATGAGTCACTGTACAATATAGATTAGATAACGCGGATGACTCGGCGGAGTAACTAAATCACATTACAGGCTTGCTTTGTTTCTCCAAATCTACGAGTCCTTACCATGGCTACGCAGGGAGACACTCCCGATACCTCCATTTCTCTATTCCAGTCTTTAGGGTTATCGAAGCCCAAGGCCGCTGAGGCAGCCAAGAACGCGAAGAGCGCCGCGATTCTGAGAAACCTCATCCTCACGCACGACCTTGCCTCTGAATCGGAACTTCTCGGGGAGAAACGAGCCGTGCTAATTGCAGCGCTCGCTGTCCAGCTTACAAAAGCGCCGAATGTCGACGATGCCAAGCAAGGCTACATCGTCAAAGCCATCCGTGAGGAGAAGCTCAAGTCGGTGGATCAAGTAAACGGTCCGTTGTTCTAGCTGTCGTGTGCTTTCTCCAGCGATCGATGAGCATTACGATTAGTTGCCACTAAATTTCTCGAGTCTCACTCGCTGCCGGTCAACGAGGCCGAGTTCAACGAGACATGTGGCGTCGGTGAGTCTACAATCTCCGTGCCAGTGGATTGTAGGTCATTCAACGATTATACGGTTAGGGTTCAGTATTACGCCGGTTCAGCTAGACGCCTTCGTGAACGAACACATTCAGTCAAACTCCGTGTCCGGGTGGACCAGCCTCGGAGCCGTCATCAGCGGGGTGAAGAACAACCCTTCCCTGCGATGGGCAAATCCGCTTGAAATAAAGAACGTCGTCGAACGTGTCTTTACGCAGGTCTTTGGGGCGAAGGAGGTTGCGAAGCCCAAAGTAAAAGTAGGCGACACTAATCATATTTTGTGCCGTGTCATGATTCCATGACTCTCATCAGGAGTCAAAGAAGGAAACCGACGCGTCGACTACTGGCGAAACAACGGACAACACTGCGGCGCAAGTCTCTGACGCTGCGCAGAGGGTCAAATCTAGGAAGGTCGTATTCGAGGAAGGCTTCCTCGGCGCGCTCCACAAACCAGGTGAAAACCCGCAAATCAAACCCGAACTTCGCGATAAACACTTGGCCATTACCGATGGCAAGATTTATACACGGTTCCCTCCAGAACCGAATGGATATTTGCACATAGGTCACTGCAAAGCTATCTTTGTGGATTTTGGCTATGCCGCACATCACGGCGGGAGAACATACCTTCGCTTCGACGACACCAACCCCCAGAAAGAGGAAGCAAGATATTTCACAAGTATCATCGAAGTCGTTCGATGGCTTGGCTTTGAGCCATGGAAGATCACCTACTCGAGCGACTATTTCGACCAGCTGCATGAGCTCGCCATTGAGCTAATTAAACGAGACAAGGCATATGTTTGTCATTGTTCTCGTGAGTGGCCATTGTTCTGTTTTCGACTTCTACTCAAGCATCGTGGTCAGAGGAGCAAATGAAGGCCGATAGGGGTGAAAAGGTTGCTGCTCCCCGAGCATGTATCCACAGGGATAGGCCGATTGAGGAATCTTTTGCAGAGTTCAAGAAAATGGAGGATGGCTTCTATCGTCCTAAAGAAGCGTTTTTGCGTATGAAGCAGGACCTGACCGATCCCAATCCTAAGATGTGGGATCTGACGGCTTATCGGGTTCTGGACGCGTCACATCACCGTACGCACGACAAATGGAAAATATACCCTACATATGATTTTACACACTGTCTCGTTGACAGTTTCGAGAACGTATCGTACGTCCTCCATCTTTTGCTGCATCGTCGAGGGTGAATTAAAACGGCGTATAGACATTCACTGTGCACCACGGAATTCATGACTTCCCGCCAGTCATACGATTGGCTGTGCGACGCACTCGAAGTGTACAAGCCAAAGCAGTCCGAATTTGGAAGGTTGAATGTGACAGGAACCATAAATTCGAAACGGAAGATCCTGCAACTCGTCAATGAAGGATATGTTACTGGGTGGGACGATCCAAGGCTTCACACTGTCATTGCACTTCGCCGTCGAGGAGTTCCCCCGGAAGCGATCCTGTCTTTCGTGAGCACTCTCGGGGTTTCCACAGCCGAGTCAAACATCCAGATTGGCCGGTTTGATCAGGCCATCAGGCAATTTCTGGAGGGAACAGCACCGCGACTACTGATGGTGCTGCGTCCCCTCAAAGTCACTATCGAGAACCTGCCGGAAGATTATGTCCTCATGGTAGAGAAACCATTACATCCCAAAGTTCCTGAGCTTGGGACCTCCACTGTTCCATTCACGCGTACCATCTATATCGATGCCGATGATTTCAGGTTGGAAGACTCCAAAGATTACTTCCGGCTCGCTCCAGGCAAGACTGTCGGTCTTTTCCAAGCGCCGCATCCTATCACGTGCACGTCGTACAAGACGGATCCTTCCACTGGCCAGGTGACAGAGCTTGTCTGCAGACTCGAAGACAAAGGGAATGCGAAGCCAAAGTCATATATCCAGTGGGTCGCAGAACATGCACCGTCCGGAAGTCCTGTCCGCGTGGACGAAACACGGATTTTCTACCCCCTGTTCAAGAGCGACAATCCATTAGCTGCGGTGCCCGATTTCAAGGCAGATATCAACCCGCATAGCATGGACGTCGTGAAAGGCGCCATGGTCGAAGTTGGTTTTTGGTCATTGGCAAGGGAGTCCGTGAAGAACGCACTCGCAGAGGCCAAGGCTCGTGCTGACAAGTCAAAAGCTGATGGGGCTCAGCAGTTCTTTGATCCAGAGACTCCCGTGGTCACTCCTGAACAACTGGTGGGCAAGGAGTGCATTCGCTTCCAGGGCCTACGTGTCGCATACTTTTCTGTGGACTCGGATTCCCGCTTGTCGGCGCTTGATGACCCATCAAGTCCCTTCGGCATGAAGCAGGGCGATGTCTTGGTACTCAACAGGATAGTCAGTTTGAAAGAGGACGCGGGAAAAGGAGCGTGATGATTATTTTTGATCAGATTCGTTCACAGGATCAGGTACTAGTAGGATATCATTGAATGATGCTAGGCAGCTACCAGCGCATGTAGCCCGTAGATCTCTCTTCGTACAGTATAATAGACACTCGAGACGTTGCCCTCGAGTTCCACCTTTCCTCGACCTGTTTTGCGAACCGCAACGGTTTCTTCGATGTCGTCCGTCAACTGGTTTCGTCTGGCTCCGGCTCCGCATATAAGAACACCTTCACCGATAAGTTCCGCTGGTATTCCAATGGACGCAAGTCTGGCCTTGAGAGCTGTTAATTTGAGCTCTCCGATCATTGTCGAACGCGGGAGCGGTCGTGCTAGCCTTGATCCAAGCACCCGATTACGAGGAGCGTCAGTCCTGACATGCGCATCAGCCGGTACTGAAACACCCGATGGCTCGAGAATCGGTATAGTGGAACTGAAATGGTTAACGACGCGTCCAGTCACGTAACCGACCTCATTGTCCTCAAACTATCAATGACAACGGGTGAGTATGGATATCATCCTAGCGCAATAAGCCATGTTACGTACCCGCGACATCTTGAGCGTGCTCAATAACTCATCGCTTAGTGAGATCGAGAAGCTGTTGGTCTGTTGTCCAATTTGTACGCTCTCACCCGTTTCGGGGGCATAGATGTCTTTAGTCATCGCACGGATCTGCCCACAGCTTCCAATAAGGGCTCTCGCGGCATCCATGGAGGCGTGGACTAAAATCTACAGAAATGGTGTTTAATTCAATCGCTGCTGCAGGCGACATTTTACGTACCATTTTGCGAGGGTTCACTTGAGGTACTATAGTTTTGACGGCACGACCATCATTGAGACCCTCCATGTCAATGAAAAGGAGGCGGCAGGCTAGTTGAATCTCAATCTCGGACGCGACATACTTTGAAGGAGGTTCATGCACCACGGTCTGCAGAATGGGTCGGTCAATCGGGTCAGTACCTTGAAAATGGAAAGAATATGACCTTCGCTTCCTCTTCCGCCTGTTTCCGTTTCGCCTCTCTGATTTCATCAGACTCTGCCTCCTGCTCAAAGACCTTACCTCGACGTAGCCACATTCCGACGTCAACGGTTTCGCCATATTCGTCGACTTTCCGCTTCTTTTCGACATAAGGGAACATGCGGAATCGTTGTGCATGACCGCCTGTGCTCTTGAAAAATGATGTGGCCTTGGAGACATTGCCCTTGAGATAGATATCGAACGATAGCAATGTTTTGGTGAGTCCGTCGTCCATATCAAGTCCCCAGTCAGTATTGTCCTCGATCTTCTCTGCTTTCCGTCTACGTGTGGAAGTCGGGACCACGGAATCGCCGTCGGTCGTGTCCATCTGATCCTCATTCAACGCACGCTCGACTTCGTCCTCCTCGTCAGAGTCGGATTCCTCGTCGGATTCGTCTTCGTCTGCCTCGAGCATGCGTTGATTGCGGACGATGGCGGCCTGTTGCGCCGCTTCTTTTTCTTTGATCGCGCGTTCTTTGGCAAGGTAGGATTCCAGTTCGGCACCTTGGAGAGGGACTTTTGAGTTCATCTGGGAGAGCTTAAGCGTCCAACGTTCGACTGAGAATAATTGAAGGTACCCTCAGATGAAGAGATCCATCCATCATGACATTGTTCCCTATCTTGCCCTTGTCCCAGGTATCGTCGCCTCTTTGAGAGCTGTTCCACCTATCAAAAAGCACGCGAGCGAGAGTCCCTTCTTCTCCTCTGTTCGTGAGGAGTATGACATTGCCAGCAACCGCTGCAAAGTCAGCAAATAACGACCTGGAGGGTCCGTGTGAGAGAGATGCCGGGACAGCAAGAATGAGTTTTGGCTCTTTTGACGAGTATTTCTGTACGAGTGCCTGTGGATTCAAGAAAAACTCGAGATATCTGAACAGAAGGTGAGTACGAGACAGGGAGGAGAAATATGCTCGCACTTGAACCGTAGCGCGAACGCGCCCAAGGCTTCGTCGTCTGCTTCGTCATCCGCTCGTCGTCGTTTAGATCCCGTTTTACCGGAGCCATCGACGCCGACATCTTCTTTGCTAACAGTACCGCCTACCCATTCCATCATACTTCGGACAAATGTCAGCATTTCGCGTCCGTTGCGGGACAAAAGGCAGACGGGGTAGCGGTAGTCAGCATATTTCCAGTGTTGGTCGAGTAAGACGAGCAACTCGAGCAACCGAGGACCGGCATCACAGGGCAACAGAAGAGAACACCTGGATGACAAGGTGGCGCCAATGGCATCTGGGAGACAGAAGGTGAGCTGATCGGAGGTGGAAGGGAACAAGACCGAGACGCACCGATCATGGCCGCATCACGGTCTTTTCTTCGACTTGTTATGACGTTTGCACGATCTGCGTCTGTTATGAAGAGATCGGGTCGAGCAAGTGGCTCGAAAATACCACCTGCAGAGGGGCGAAAGAGGACTGTGCCATCGAGATGGCGCTCTCGCATGTGGTTCATGTTGACAGCATAGACGATTGTACCGGCTGATGGGGAACGAATCTTCCATATCGTGCCACCAAGGGTGTGTCCGGCAGAAAAGGGTGTGATAGTGATACCTTGACATTTACCTGTGCAGCATGTTGATTATCATGATTATTATTATGGGAGTAAATACATGCGCGAGACTGACCCTGGAGGTGTGTGGGTTGGGAATACCTGAGCGTGTTGACAGCATCGTAGGCCTCGTGGACCTGGTTCACGGTGGCGACGTACTTGGGCGGGGCAGATTGGGGGTCATAGACGCTGGGTGACACCTCCTCGGGGACGTCTTGTTCGTCGCGGGTTCCCTCGATGTCTTCGAGAGTGACGATGCGTGCCATGGCCTGGACGGGGATGGTCGTGTATGCGGGTGCTTTGAGACCCCAGCGGGCGTAGGCGTAGGCATAGAGGCCAGCGTGTGCGAGGTCACCATGGGAGAGGAGGACGAGGTCTACGGTGGGTGCGCATCTGTGGAAAGGGTGAGGGGGGACCAGGAGGGGGAGAAGAGACGCACTCTCGTAGGGCGGCGCAGTAAGGGTGTGTGGGGTCTGGGTGTTCCGGGGACCAGTCAGGAGAGCCGCAGTCGAGGAGGACGCGTACGTCGTCGACGTGGAGCAGATATGCGAGGGGGGTGTTCTGTGCACCGACGGCACCTGCGAGTGGCCTGAACGTGATCATGACAGTCAAAGCCTGCACGTCCACTGACATAAACTAGCCGACCCGTGGGAATGATTAGATAACCACCATGTGTTTCTCGACCTTTTTAACCCTCGGCCCATTTGTCTGGCCCACCATTCGTCCTTGCCTCTCTCCAGTAAGTACTCCACGCGTCTTGTCGCGTCCCCCCAGCTCACCCTTCTTCCCGTTCAGCTAATCCCCCTCAAATCATGCGTGAAGTCATCTCTGTACACGTCGGTCAGGCTGGTGTCCAGATTGGAAATGCCTGTTGTACGTCTTTTCTTGTCATCTATACGCTTCGCACACGCATCTCCATTCATTTCTCTCCACAGGGGAACTCTACACCGTCGAACACGGTCTGAGTGTAATTTCGTGCCCCGCTCTTTTGTCTGGTTCCCGCTGATCCGACACGTCTAGCCCGATGGGCGCCTTGTCGAAGGCTCCCCATCTGCCAATGATGGTGGCTTCAGCACGTTCTTCTCCGAGACATCATCCGGAAAACACGTTCCTCGGTCGCTTTACATTGACCTGGAGCCCAACGTGATCGACGAGGTTCGGACTGGCATCTACAGGAGTCTCTTCCACCCCGAGACTCTGGTCACGGGTAAAGAAGATGCCGCGAGCAACTGTATGTCGTCCAACTTTTCTGTATGCTATTTATCTCACCTCTCATTCAAGACGCTCGTGGTCACTACACGATTGGCAAGGAGCAGATCGACAATGTCATGGACAAAGTTCGTCGCCTCGCCGACAACTGTGGTGGTCTGCAGGGTTTCTTCGTCTTCCACTCCTTTGGTGGCGGCACTGGATCGGGTTTTGGTGCTTTGATTCTCGAGCGTCTTTCCACCGATTACGGCAAAAAGTCAAAGTTGGAGTTCAGCGTGTACCCTGCTCCCACTATGGCAAACTCTGTTGTTGAGCCCTACAATTCCGTCTTGACGACCCACACGACCCTCGAGCATTCCGACTGTTCGTTCATGGTCAGTGTATATTTTACGTATATCTGTGCAACACACTTACCTACATCGGATGAAATTAGGTTGATAATGAAGCCATTTATGATATTTGCAAGCGGAATCTCAACATCACGTCGCCTAGCTTCACCAACCTGAATCGCTTGATCGCTCAGGTTGTTTCCTCAATCACGGCCTCTTTACGTTTCGATGGTTCTCTCAATGTCGATCTCAACGAATTCCAGACCAACCTGGTTCCGTAAGTCCTTCGTGGCGTGCACTATTATGGTACATCAACTCAGCGCATCATAGTTTCCCCCGTATTCATTTCCCGTTGGCAACCTTTGCTCCCATTATCTCTGCAGAGAAGGCGCACCATGAGCAAAATTCCGTTGCGGATATGACTTTTTCGTGTTTCGAGACTGGTAACCAGATGGTCAAGTGCGATCCCCGTGAGGGCAAATACAGTACGTCACTTTATGCCTCGTGACAGTCATTTCGCTAATCGATTACTAGTGGCCTGTGCATTGCTTTACCGTGGTGATGTCGTTCCCAAAGACGTCAACGCCGCTGTCAGCATCATCAAGACCCGCCGGACCATTCAATTCGTGGATTGGTGCCCCACTGGCTTCAAGCTCGGCATCTGCAATGAGCCACCCGCTCACATCCCTGGTGGTGACCTCGCCAAGGTGTCGCGTAGTATGTGTATGTTGTCGAACACGACGGCTATCTCGTCCGCGTGGAGCCGTCTCGACCACAAATTCGATCTCCTTTACTCCAAGCGTGCCTTTGTTCACTGGTACGTCGGTGAAGGTATGGAGGAGGGCGAGTTTTCGGAAGCGCGTGAGGATCTTGCCGCACTTGAAAAGGATTACGAAGAGGTTGGGATAGACTCTGCTGACGTCGAGGAGGCAGGAGAGTATTAGATTACAACCTTTTTGTACGCCCGCCTTTTGCATGATTTCTCCTGGTTTTCTGTACGAAGCTAGTCGTTCTTATAATTGTTTCTGTCAACGTTTATGAATATTACGAGTACGTTTATTGGAAGACGGTGTGACAACGGGGGATGAGCCAGCATTGCTCCGGTTCCGAGGAAATCAAGCCGATGATATTTCTATGACAAATACGATGCCAACAAATGTACATTTTCCAATATATATTGCTTGTTCTCCACCACCACCACCATTCCATCCACACCGGCCGTTTAGCTCTCCACCATGCGCGAAGTCATCTCCCTCCATGTCGGTCAAGCTGGCGTCCAGATCGGCAATGCGTGCTGTGGGTTTGCGATCTAGCTCGTCACCCTTACCAACTAACTATTTTCCAGGGGAGCTCTACACGTTGGAACACGGTTTAAGCGTACGCTCCTCTCCCTCTCTTCCAGGACTCGCCGTAACCCTACTTTCAGCCTGACGGTCGCGTCGCAGAGCCCAGTGCGAGCACCGACGATGGTTTTTCTACGTTCTTCTCCGAAACTGGTTCTGGGAAACATGTACCCCGTTCCCTCTACATTGATTTGGAGCCCGGTGCCGTGGACGAGGTCAAGACTGGCCCTTACAGATCACTCTTTCACCCTGAGACAATGATCACTGGCAAAGAGGATGCCGCCAACAATTGTAAGCCTATCTATCCCAAGTATCAGTCCCCGCAAACTCCTCATCGCTTCTCGATCGCCATTCCCTCGCAGATGCTCGTGGTCACTACACCGTAGGAAAGGAGCTCATTGACCCAGTCATGGATAAACTGCGTCGGCTCGCCGACAATTGCTCTGGTCTGCAGGGCTTCTTCGTCTTCCACTCCTTCGGTGGTGGCACTGGATCGGGCTTCGGTGCACTTCTGATGGAGCGACTCTCAACTGACTATGGAAAAAAGTCCAAGCTAGAATTCTGCGTATACCCTGCTCCCCAGCTTTCTAGCTCCGTCGTCGAGCCGTACAACTCCGTCCTCACGACTCACACGACTCTCGAGCACTCGGATTGCTCTTTTATGGTAAACCCTAAACCAAAAAAGTATTGATTGGTATTTTAATGCATTCTTGAAATAGGTTGACAACGAAGCCATCTACTCTATCTGCAAGAAGAACCTAGGCGTCCCGCTGCCCAGCTTCATCAACCTGAACCGTTTGATTGCGCAGGTCGTTTCCTCGATTACTGCGTCTCTGCGGTTCGACGGCTCCTTGAACGTCGACCTAAATGAGTTTCAGACAAACCTGGTTCCGTGAGTGATGAGGTTTCCGTTAGTTTTTTTTTTACTAAAGAAACTGTCTAGTTTCCCACGTATTCATTTCCCGCTTGCTACTTATGCGCCACTGCTTTCCGCTGAGAAAGCTACTCATGAACAGAACTCGGTAAATGAGATGACTTTCTCTTGCTTTGAAAGCGGACATCAGATGGTAGTGTTTTTTGCTGAGATGATACTATCGTCTAGTTGACCCTGACCTCCCCCTAGGTGAAATGTGATCCCAGGGAGGGCAAATATAGTATGTTGGCAAGCAATTACTCGTGATGATGTGCTGACCCCTTGCGATAGTGGCGTGTGCCCTCTTATACCGTGGGGATGTCGTTCCAAAGGATGTCCAGGCAGCCGTTGCCACCATCAAGACAAAGAGGACCATTCAGTTTGTTGACTGGTGCCCCACCGGCTTCAAGCTCGGAATTTGCAATGAACCCCCGGCTAACATCCCCGCCGGTGACCTTGCGAAGACGAGCCGCAGTCTCTGCATGCTGTCAAAGTGGGTTTCTTAGAGTTCAGGACCGTATATCAGCTGACCTTGTGATGCAGCACTACCGCCATATCCGTTGCGTGGAGTCGCCTTGGTCAGTCATTAGAATTGAAACAGTGATTTCCCTCAGATCCACTGATCCTGCGCCAGACTACAAGTTTGATTTGATGTACTCGAAGCGTGCTTTCGTCCACTGGTACGTTGGTGAAGGAATGGAAGAGGTATGCCGTCTTTTCTTTGCATTTCAAAGACCTCATCGCGTCGTAGGGTGAGTTTTCGGAGGCTCGAGAAGATCTTGCTGCACTGGAGAAGGACTACGAAGAGGTAGGCACCGACTCAGCAGACGCTGAAGAGGAAGGCGCCGAGTATTAGGCAATTCGCTTTCATTGTTGTCTCCGTTCCGATAAAATTAAAATTATTTTGGATAGCTGTTTTAGATAAGATATTGACTTATCAGCTAGTAGTGACTTAACCACTTACAGTCCACCAAAAATATATTTCTAAGATTCGATCAAAGGACCCATCCTTTAGTCCTGCATCATCTCGAGTGTATGTATACTCTATCCTAAGTCAAGGTGATGGTTATCTCCACGCTAAGACCATTGTCAACGAGCACCATTGAAACACTGTCGGGACGTCAGCACTCAAATAATAGGCTCAAATGATATTTACCTCGACAGGTTCTGCACCAGGTAGAAGTAACCTTCGGGTGCACTCTCAGCGGCTTTTAACATCTGCTCCCTCGAATGGGTAGTCAGCAGGCCGATTACCCTCGACCCGGCGGCCAAGCCGCTCACAACGCCAGCGGGTGCATCCTCCACAATAATGCCTCGTTATGAAATACGTTTATGTCGTAACTCAAAAAATGAAGTCACTCACAATCGGTAGCTCTGACGCCGCATCTAGCAGCCCCCTCTAGGTATGGATCTGGGCTTTGACAGGCAGTTTCGTTATACATATCGACGAGCGAGGAATGGGGGGGGTATTACTGTGGTTTCCCTTTGTGGACATCATCAGCTGCTACAAAATCATCGGGAGCATCTATGTTTGCCGCGATCAAGGCAGCAGTAGCATAGGCTCTAGTTGCAGACGTGCAGATCGTCCATCGCTGGTTCGGCTTACTCTTGGCGGGCGACAGCTGCAGTATCAAGTAAGTGACTCGTTGGAAGAGTCGCGTGACGAGGAGATATCTCACACTGTCAAGGATTGAGCGTACGCCAGGGAGCATCTTGATACCGCTCTCTGCAGACTCGATGATAGCTCGCTCGAACCGGTCAGCTTCATCCTAATAGAGCAGCATCGATCAGAGAGACGCAGACACGGGTGAATTGAGAGCTAAGAGACCTTGAGCAGCTCTGGATCAGTGATATCGCACCACTTTGCCAGATTATCTTTGGTCCTGACGCCATGCGAACCTGCGGAAGAGCGGTTTGGGATGGCGATGTGATTAGATCGAGAGGTAGGATAGTTACTGTGGAGGATCGAATTTACGTCGAGTCCAGGGTATGTCTTCGCAAAGGTGGCCCAAGCCCCAACGACGCCGGTGGTCGAATCGACCAACGTGCCATCCATATCAAATAATCTGGCCATAAGTCATCGCAAAGGGTGGGATAGTAAAGCAGAGACTCACACCGCGCCAACCTGGAACTTTACCTCCGGCATCGCACTGAGCTGAGGGATGTGAAGACCCGGATGCCCACGGAGCGGCGGGCTGGGCTTCCGGAGCGGTGTTTGGATCTAAAGCTGTTGTCAAACAACCGCGCCCGTCCATCCCAATATGGACTGCAGCATACATGAATAATGCCACCGCGACGTCGTCAACAGTATACTCAAGAAAGTATCGACCAGCAACTTCAGCAGATACATCTCCTTGATGCATCCTCCTCCTCCGAGAACCTGGAACAGCTTGGCCCCATTATCAAGCAAATCCATGCAAACCGACAGCAGGAGGTCTATTTGCGCAACCTTCAGGCACTCATCGAGGCAAAGGACGCAGAGATAGAAGGTATCTGCACAGAGAACTATCAGGAGTTCATCTCCTCCATCTCCACCCTCTTCACCATCAAATCGTATACCACCAACCTTCGCGAGAAGATTGCGACCTTGGATGAAAACGTCGGGCAGCTGGGAAAGGGACTCGTCGAAAAGAAGAGGACTTTGCTGCAATCCAAGAAAACAGCTTCAAATCTCGACGAAGCGATCGACACGTTTCAGGCTTGCTTGAAGCTTCTCGACGTCATCGACCGCATTGGCGACATGATCAAGGAAGGCAGGTTCTGGAGCGCCTTGCGAGTGAGTCAAACGGAAATTGATCGGGCCCTTCATACTAAATTACTACCCTCTCAAGTCTCTGGAAGACATCCAGACCATGCCGTTGACATCGCTTTCGCAAACCCCTTTATACCAGCATATATTGTCTTCCTTGCCCTCGCTTCGAGTCCAGGTACAAAATGCTGTTACTGCATCCATGAAACAGTGGCTACTTGAGATCAGAAATGTCACTGCTACAGTGGGGAGGTCAGCAATGGAGAATATGGATGCACGCACGCGAAAGTGGAGAACCCGACGTGAAAAGGATCTAATGTTGAGATCAAGTCGCGTGGGCAGTGCGGTCGAAATGGTCACATATGAAAGAACTGACAGTGAGTCCCGTCTGTACCAGATTAATTGTGGTTTTGACGTGTCGTGATGCATAGATAACGTCCTTGACAAGGACAAACTTGGGGTTGATTTCCAGCCGCTATACCAATGCGTCCATATCTATATTTCCTTGGATTCGCTTAACGACCTCCGCACCTCCTACCAAGCTGATCGCAAGGCTCGCCATCTCTATCTTGATTCGTGGACGTTGCTAACTCTTTATTCAGGCCCAGTCGGACCTTATTCTCCCTACACCGCTTTCTTTATCCTCCCTTCCCGCCCTCTTGGAAGAAATATGCGGCTTCTTCATTATAGAATCTCATGTACTGGAGACTACTTCTGGCTTCCGCTCGGAACGTGAAATCGAGGAGCTTTGGGATGCACTTGTGTCCCGATTATCTTCAGCTATCGGTTCCGCTTTGGTAGAGCAAAAGGATCCTGACACATTTTTGAAAGTCAAGGAATGTCTAACAGCATTCGTTATGACACTCGAGGTGATTATTACACGTGTCTTGATTTGACGTTAATGACCTAGTTGCACAGTCCTATTCTTATTCCACATATTCCCTTCACTCTCTAACACTCGCTCTGTTTGAGAAATACACGACACTGCTCGAAACTGAGTTTAGTCGGAAGTTGGATTCGGTGCGTTCTGTATATCCATTGATATCTTATTTGTCTCGAGCGAGATTTCTTCTAGGTCGTGCTCAATGATGATTACTTGCCAATGCATGTCACTGCGTCATCCGAGCGAGAGTCTATTCTTAATAGCGTATGGCTGAGCGCTTCTGAAATGGAGAAGCTTGCCCAGTAATGCAGCGATCACTTGTATGGGTGGAGATGCACTGAACCATTTTCAGGAGCTCCATACCGCTCACTCTACCCTGGTCCCAAAGCTTTTACCTCTGTTGTCAAGATGTAAGGCCTGCTTCTTTCAACTAGTGCAACGCTCATACATCCACAGATCCAAGCCTTCATTCGACAATTTTATCAGTTTGTAGAAGGCGTATCGCAACACCATAGCAACATCGACGATCTCCTGAGTCGGGTAAGGCCATGTGATTACCTTGACGTGGTTCCCGTTACAAGAATTCCCCTTTAGTCACTCGATAAGCTTCTGTCGAACCACATAAGCGACAGCATAAACAAACGGCTTCAAAGTGCATCAGCGCTCTCGCAGATTGCACAGATTGTGACCAACTTGGAATACTTTGAGGTAGCTTGCACCGAGCTAGGACGATCGCTCACCAACCTCAGGTGGTTCTTTCTCATTTGCTAAAGGTTAGCGAGTGTACTCACACTCTGCAGGTCGACGCAACGAGGGGGAACGATCCGTCTCGCTTTGTCACCCTTCTCTGAACCATTCCAGCAATCTCAGAGGCGAATTACAGCTCTTATTACGTCGAAGCTTGACGATTTCTTTGATCTATCTGAATACGACTGGACACCACAGGGCCGCGAAGAGATGCCGAGCATGTATCTCTACGAGCTCGTGAACTGGCTTACGACTGTCGTAGATTCTCTTCCACTCAAGGATACCTACAAGGACGAGGCCTACAAAGGTGCTGTAGGGTATATCGCCGAGTGTTTCATGGTAAACACACCCTTGGTATCAATCCCTTGTGCTGATATGAACGCGACATAGAACTTCATGATCGGTCCAACAGTGCCAACGATGAACGAACATGCGATTGCCAATATGGTGACGGACATGACTTTCCTGGAAGGCGAGATTACGAGGATAGGGCGAGGACACCTCAACTCATCGTTCACCGAGTTACACTCCGTACGTGCTCTGACCTCACAACGGTTTCTTGCTCTGATAGTGGTTGCAGATGTCAAAAATTATCCTCACAGATACAGTACAGGATTATTTGAACCCAAGTGTTCGACAAGCATCCTACAGCGAAGTCAAGCCAAAAAGGTTGCAAGCACTTTTGGAGAAACTCGCCAGATATGGGGCCACCCGCCGCGATAACGCTTCAAGAGAGAGAGGTGAGAGACGCAGGAAGGAAGCCGAAACGTTGCACAGGACGGGCCTTACATATACCTAGTGCTTAGTTGAACAAACACCCTTCATTCCAGCCTAGCATAATGGAAGAAGGTATGAACATCTATAGCATACTTGCAATTAGACTGCAAGTAGAAACACGCTCGCAATGTTTGCAAACAATGAGGCGTGGGAAGTTGACGAGTGGTCCCAAGTAACAATGGTTGTTTAATAGTAAAAGGGTGTATCATTCAACGTCGTGAGGAAAGGTGACCAGTCATACGGAACCAACTCAGAAGAGATCTACTCCGGTTCATGCCCTCCGTTTGTTGATGTTGGTCGCCAACCACTCAAGGCCCTCGTACAGCCCATCACCCGAAGTGGCGCAAGCGGCCTGCATCAAGTTCCACGTCGACCATCAGATTCTCGACCACAACACTGCAAATCTGATCACTGACCTGAATATACCATGTTCGCTGTCTGAGGGCTTGGAGGCCAAGTTTATCGGTGATTTCAGCGGCATTCATTGCATTGGGAAGATCTTGCTTGTTGGCGAAGACAAGAAGAAGGGCATCCCGAAGTTCGTCCTCGTTCAGCATCCGTTGAAGCTCTTCGCGAGCCTCCGACACACGTTCCCGATCATTCGAGTCAACCACAAAGATGATTCCTTGCGTGTTCTGGAAATCTGAAGTATATGGTCAACAAAGGCTAAGCGATACGGAACATTGAAAACGCACAGTGCCTCCAAAGAGGGCGGATCTTGTCCTGTCCTCCAACATCCCACACGGTGAACGAGATGTTCTTGTACTCGACAGTCTCGACATTGAAGCCTATAAATTGTAAGAAAATTGAGCCAAGCACAGCATGTCATGTGCCTACCAATCGTAGGAATCGTAGTCACAATCTCGCCGAGCTTAAGCTTGTAGAGGATGGTGGTTTTACCGGCGGCGTCAAGACCAACCTACGTAGATAAGTCGATAAGGTAGTCTGGGGCAAAGGGTACGTCCATACCATCAAAATACCTAGAGAAAATTGCGACAATCAGTGTGAGTGGGACACTGGCTAGATATGATACTCACGCATTTCCCTGTTCTTGAACAGGGTGGAAAGAAGACGCGAGACTGAGAGACCCATTGTGTGTTGCGACGACGAGGAAGAAAGGCAAGTGGTTTGTCGGGTTGTAAGCTGAAGGAAGAGAACAAGTTTGCTGTTTGGCAGGTAACGTGTGAGAATGGGCTTTTGAACTCAGCAGGTGGCACTACCCTGATCACAAGCTCAACATTCCACGTACTTCAGTACACAACAGTCTACGTGTCCTATACTACGGATTTGGTACGCGTCGTTCCTATCCGCCAGCTCTCACACTTCTCCGCAGTTGTGAGTCACCGAGATCTATGTTACACCAGAGAGTAGATCCCCCGAGCTTCTCCGTTGGCGTAACTCTCCCAAACCTGAAGAAAGTTGTTAATGCTTACGCCAGCGTCAAGTTAATTACAGGTATAGCCATGTTCCCTTCCGGACCCCGCCGTCAACCTCGCGGGAGATTCTTGGCGCGAATATGACCAATTTCTAAGTACTCGTGCACTACTGGGAGTTACAGAATACTTGGTTGCAACGGTCGAATAATCCACAGTTCAGAACAGACGCTCGATCACTGCGTGCACGGAATGCAGGACCGAGTTGACAAGGCCAAGTGAATATTGATGGCTGTGGCCTTCGTTGGCACGTGGAAGTCACGACGAAAAATCAAGATCACTTGCCGCGAGCCAAGGATGAGATCGATTATTAGGATTCTTTGACCACATATGTACAGGCAGTCCACCGAAATCTATCTTATGAAAGGAAAAAAACCCATCTATTGCGAACCAAAAAAGCAAAAGACAAAAAAACAGGACATAGAGACCAATGAGATGATAGTGATGACAGACTGTATTAGCGAGGAAAGTGAAGTGGGACTGCTAATGTAAGAAAAGTGACGTTGAGTAACAGCGCAGAAACTGTAATGGAACAAGGCTGGTGGAGTAGAAAATACAGGCGTTCTATGTAGCACAATTAGGCCGCGACGGTTGCATTCGTACAGTAAGTGAGGTAGCATCATTGGCACGAAATGCGCCCTGCTTTTGGCGTCCCCATCGGAGTGTCAGCTATCAACACCCCGTAACGGTGCAAATATACCAGTCTAAGTTTGCCCTGCCAGATGGGCATCCAATCTTTGGCGCCACCCAACATAGTATGGACAGGCTGGGCTTGGTTGATATCTGCAGAGCTCAAACAAGACAAGTTGTTCATGGAATCCGGCGTTAAACCAGACTTGCTCTCGCGCTATAAAACGGGTCGCATCAGAAACAAGAGACAGGAACACGACAAGAAACCAACCCTGTCGAACTTCCAACATCGCTTGTGTAGCGTCTATTCGGCGCGTATACATTACTACAGTGTTTCAGCAACAAGGAACCTCGGAATGGACAGATTGCGCCGACTCACGGTATGCAGCGACTACCGTCGCACTCCGAGTCAGGCCCTGGTTGCAATGCACGAGGACGACACCTCCAGCCGTGATGGCTCGGTCTATGAACTGACAGGCGGTGGGGAACCAAATCAAAAGATCGGCGAAGTCGACATCTTCAACGGGAATTCGCAGATGGACGATACCAGATTCGGGAATCTCTGCGGGGATTGCATCGTTGCAAACGGATACAATATGAGTAATCCGGCGTTCTGTTAACGACCGTGGTGATCTGGCCGCATGGATACTAGAAATGTAAGGTAGATCAGAAACGATACGTCACGGACATAATAAAACGTCATACTTTCCAAGATACAGCCTACCTTGGACGATTGTATCGACGTTCTTCCAGCCCATAGTCCCTGACTGAAGAGTCTGGAATTCCTGTTAGAACGTCCGAAGTGACACCTCGATACATTGTTGGTTTTGTAGTTTCTGAAAGGCGCTAGCATTTAGCAGTGGCAGGCGACTCGGAGAAGCGAGTAACCGTATGCGCCAATGACTTGCGAGTAGAGGCTCGCCAATGATGTTCAATGGCGGTGTGAAGAAATTGCGTCGTCACAGCCAGGAGGGTCCGCTGAGGAAGAGAGTGGAGATGCGGTGCGCCAGACGGAGTGCTCAGAATAGAAATTGTTCAAAGGCGCGCTCACCGCCATCGACGCGGTGGACATGACGCAATGACGGTCACTGAAGCCTTTTAGAAATGACATACTGTAGTCAGGTTGAGGAGATATACACCGTGGCGTCCCGTAGCCGGAATCTGACTGTAACATTAACCTAAATCCTGTGCTTTTCTGGGTTCTGACTGCCAATTAAGGCAATATACGCAACAAAATTCCCAGCAAAATGAGGACTAGGCTCGTTTTTACAGAGGCACGCCGGAAGTCGAGGTAGCCGTGTCCGGACCTGAACGTTAAGAACGACAAAACCTGTTGGAGGAACATATCAGCTTGACTCTTCCGTCCCCTGAGGCCTGAATAGATGCAGTGTTTCCAAACAAAAAATGCGTACCGTGTGTGTTCCCACCCGCATTGCCTGTCCATGCCCCGGGTCTGCCGTGGGATATGCATCGTGCAGGGTACTGCAATCGATCAGCGGTACTGAGCAGTAATACAGTAAGCAGAACGTTATGATATCATGCAGTCGCACTCGTGCGGAGTCCGGGCTCCTTGAACTGACTTAGCTCTTGCACTTGTCCCAAAAAACTTGATGGCTTCCATTTGCCCCCGGCTCTCCGGATCTTTTTCGCTAAACGATGACCGTGCGCAGAACACGCGTTTACCACATTGCTGAACAGCGTTACCAGTGCGATTTCCACGAGGCACTATGAGAATATAACGAGGTTGTCGGGCTACTAGGCACTAGTGCCTTGAACGTTAAACGTGCCAGCGAGTCGGACAGTCGCGTGCATTCTGCGCGATGGGGGAAGCGGAGGCCACAAAAACGTGGCAAGCCGCCTGAAGCCTTGAGTCTGCAACGAGTTGTGTGTTAATTGTTCGTCGGGATGGTGTCGGAGATATAGGTCCATACACGTAAGGAGGTCCATAAAAATGGACTCATCGTGCCAATCGCCACATCCAAGTTTTCTATCTACCAAACGTTCCATCGTTGTGTCAGGCAAGCCCATGTCAGGGATGCTCGAGATCGAGTGGAAGTCTTCTGTAAGTCGATGTGGCACGATGCTATCTACCGTTTCTTACATAAATAATTCCAAAGCAATATCACTCAGACGGTCGGCGCCGTAGTCGCCCAAAGGCTTCGACGGTGCACGGCTGGCTCGTCAAGTGGCGTGCTACATTTAGCGGCAATGAACCCCTTCGCAAGGAAGGCATACGCGAAATGCGTGAAGCCAAAGCCGTGCGAGAGTGGAAGAAGCAGCGAAAGGCTGCTCGGCAGGCCAAGCCAGGAGTATCAAAATCTGTCTTCCATCTTTGGCCAAGCTCACTTGGCAAGAAGGCCCGGGGGCAGCGACCACAGGCGCTAAAAGGGTTGCCTCGTGGCTCTCAACGCCCTTCTCCCAAACGCCCCAGTCGTGGAAGCTCTCGCCGTCTAACTTCTCCAACCCACTCGCCAAGATCTACTCCGACCAACAGCCGGCGACCTAGTCATAACCGTCGGGGAGCAGGGGACCGTACACACAGCTCACGAAAAGCTTCCTACAGCAGTCGGGGGGCCATTGTTCGAGCTGCAGAGAAGAAACGATGATCCACCGCACCAACGTAGCCACCGGTATTGCGTATTTATTATTCTCAGGACACATATTTATGTCAGTAGATAACTTGCATACTATATTTGCGAGTCAGAAAACTGACCACGACGGTCCACTACGCATGGTGGCCGACCGGTAATAGATATTCCCCGACGTAGTGTAGGCAGGAAGACTCGAATCCTGTGCAACGCGCATAGCACGAGGAGTCACGGTACCCAGATAGCAAAGTGCTGACGGATCCTACAGTTGAGATGAGGCGAGACTGAAGGTAGTTGGAGTCCTTACGTACGTGCTCAATGCGAATTGTCTCCCGTACCGGCGATCGTTTGAGTTTTCTTCTTCTTACGCCTTTTCCGCTTTCTTCTGGAATTGTTCAAATTGCTGGTATTACCAGGCTTACCGGTGAGTTCCGGTGGGCCGTCGAGATTTAACAATGGGATGCCAAGTGGGTTAGCTTTATCAGATGTGGGCATGGAATTAGTGTGAACTCGACTGGATTCTGGAGTTGCTGTTTTTCCCGTAACCGGAGATTGTAGGGTCCAGAGAAGAATGAGGCAAATGCGTGGACAGCAAGTACAAAATTATAAGCGCACCGTAAGTTTCCCGGGACGGTTTCGAAAGTGAGGGGACAGTAGGTGTAATTGGACTCGAGGAAAATGTGGTCTGGACGGGCAGTCTCACAGGCGGTGGTGAAGAGGTCAACGTCGCTGACCGCTGCTCTTCAGTCACATAGAACTCCTGATCGCCCGGTCCCATCCCTTGCTTTTCTTTCCCAGAAGAAGGATCTAGCAAGGTCCAGTCACTATACTGCACGAAGGACAAGATGGATGGCGCTGACTGTGCATTTGGCGCTCCCCTAAAGTCGAATTATTTAGCAGGGAAGCCGAATGTTTAGAGACACTCTCGACAGAGGGGTGTGGTTTGACTTCCGAGCCAGCTTTTCTCTTCTTCTTGCTGCCTACATGTCCAAAAGGGTCCACCTTCGTTTTCCGCTTAGCTGGTCTCCCTTTATGCTCTTCGTCGTCTGATTTGGAGGAATCTTGCGGTTGCGGTTTCACGACATCTTCGTTTTTTGCTCCGCTCTTCCCCAGTCTAAGCTTGAGTTTGGAGGCCTCATGAGCTAGTGGTGGTGCCGTAGGAATAGATGCACCAACACCCAATCTGTACAGATTTTATTTGCAAGTCCATAACACGCATAACATCGTCTAGTACCTTGGAGGCCGGCGTAGTTCCGCCTCGAGTATCTGTGTTGCATTTACACCACTGGACCTAAGTTGTGCAAGGTGAGTAGGCTTTATCCAAGACGTAACTAGATTGTGCGCAAAAGACATGGTCATGTCGATCTGAGCCTGCAGAGTCTCCATGTCGACATCATCTTCGGCGACCATTGGGTATTAGGTGTAGATGTAATGTTTCCACAAGTCGGTTTCAAAGCGCGTTTCTCACGCCGTCGCTCCGACAGGAGTTCTCGGTGCCAACCCTTCCTCGTCCGATGCCATGGTGAACAAGCGGAAAAGGGATGAATTGAGCGACACCGACTCAGATGAAATAACACCGGGAAAACAAATTCTCCCTGTCGCGAACCTCCCTCACGACTTTAATCAAGAACCACAGGATGGTATGCAATACTTGTTCTTGGTCAGGTATTGTCTCGATTTCACCGCGGATTCTACCTGCGCTCACTGAACCCGTAGGCGAAACGCACGTCGATTACCTCGCGTCACCAGAGTGCGAAACCCATATGAAGTTTCTGAGGTCAAGGTCACCCATACGTTTACACCCTCATCCACCAAGGTCCTTCCCTGCGAGGAGTGGAGGATCGCGTTTCAAACACATTTCTCCAACCTGAGAAAGGTACGCGTGTCTCTAGTGATATTTACTTGTACTCAATGGGCACAGAACCTGACCCAGGCAACAATCCACGTCGACCACGATCATTCAGATTCAAGGCGGAGGGTAATTCCAGAGAAGAAAGATAGGGATGCGTGGTGGAAATTTCTCACTGGTCATCCCGAGTCAGCATGGAGTCCGAGGTTCCGATCTGTACGAAAGAAACTCAGCACGTCATGCCGCCAAGCATCTGCTGGCCCCGCTGAGGCTGTACTCCCTGGGGATGCAACGGGCCTCCCTGATATGCAGTCAAAAGACGAATCTTCCCACCTTCCGATTGCTTACCTTGATGACTTGCCACAGAATGTTCCACGACGGCCGAGCCCCCTTGATCATCTTCGAAGTGCGGAATCAACGAATGCAGCACCATTCGCAACCAACCTCTCGATACCATCAAGGGAAGCCCAAGAAGAGCGCACTGAACAAGTTTCGCCTCCTGAGGTCACGCCAAGTCATTTAAGGGAAATTGATCATGTATGGCATCCGTTTCTTAATCCCGTTTACTTCGCTGATTCCTCGGCATAGCGAATGGCAATCCACCTGCTGATGTACTTTACACACTGGATAAACGTCCATCTGCAGAATCCCAGCGACCCACTGACAACTATCTCAGTCAGCCACAGGCGGTGGATTTTTGCGCTTCTCACCAAAATAGAGGATCAGTTATCTGCTGACGAGATGAATCTCCTGCGCAATCTCGCCCGTGCCTGCCTCGGGCTCATCCAAGGGTACAGAGGCAAGCATGCAAAGAACAATGCATTGTTTGAAGGGGCTTTGAGTCCTGTGCTCACAGAAAACACGACGCGCATGTCGGACGCGTCCTGCTGGATGGTCTTCGCTGCGGTTACAGGGCATTGGGGTCAAAGGGACCTTTGGGCTGATGCCGAGGTCACATTGGCCGGATCCGATACTTCTTCCTGCTACTGTTGATCGTAATGGTCCCTGTTGTCTGTCTATCGATGTAAACGGTTGACTGATAGCTATAGACTCATCGACGGAGGGAGATGACCGTGAGTGAGTACTTATCAGGCGATATATCAAGATCGTGATAGATGCATTGATGGCTTGCATAGGTCTCGTGGGAAACCGAACCCATTCATTATGAGCGCGCAGCTGCCAAGCTTGCGAATGGCGACCATGTCACCCTGGACCCTTAAGCGTCTACTCTTCTCCTCTTTTTACCCGCACTTCCGTGACCCCGTCTCTACTCAGCATGCGTGTCTTCGCTAGCGTCTTCTTGACTGCCTCGTCGGCCTTTGCATTCCAGGTCATTTACCCTGGCAACGGCCAAAATTGGAATAACACCGGTCCCAACTTTCTCGCGTGGGAGCGTGTCGACACCGACCCCCTCAACTTCACAGGAGTCCTGGTGAACGTGGTGAGCCGTTGTGTGTTTATTTTCCTTCATGCTCTGTAGACGCGTCCGAACAACAGAATACCGCCACTACCCAAGTCATGGATGCCGTCGTCGACGGAACAATTAATATCGTTGCGTGCAGCGCACCTAGCGGAGGCTGGCCTTCGGGTTCTGGTTTCCAAGTCAACCTTGCTCAAGATGCCCAACACCTCGGCACTATACTTGCTCAGTCTCCCGTGTTCAACATCACTGCAGTCAACGGGTCTACGACGTCTTCTGCGTCAACTCAGTGAGCATTCGAGCGTCTATCTCGATATTCTCTACCTTACCCAAATCCTTACGTAGAACAGCGACTTCTGCTACCACCACCAGCTCGGAAACCAGTACTACGCCTACTGGAGTTAGCGCTGCGACTCTCGGTGCAGACACTCGGGCTGGATTGCTCACCGCGGTTGCTGCACTAACAGCATTTATTACCGCTCTTTTCTGATCCCAGTCATCTATATGAACGTTGTGCTTGCCCGTTCATTTGCTTTCCCTCTGTATTAGTTATGCATTGTGTTCTCTCGGGTATTCATACAGCAGTGCCAAGTTTTCGTACTTTATGTAAATAACTCGTTTTGGAAAATCAAGATGATTATCTCACCCCTAGTTAGCCGTGTAAGGCACTGCTGGTTTACCCAGTGGTGTGTTTCGCTGACCTTGTTGATATGCACCCTTTCGAGCACCTATTACCGCCTAGCTGGACGACACAAATCAACGCCTGGCTTGCTGAGGACACCCCATCTTTTGACTACGCAGGATATGTGGTCGGGGAGGCTGAGCGGGAAGCATTCCTCTTCGGAAAGGGAAAACAAACTGCCGTGCTCGCTGGTGTCCCTTTCTTCACCGAAATCTTCCACCAACTCGGATGCCAGTACGTAACCCCCCTAACCCACTCAATCGATAATCATCATCAGTCCTCACAGGGTAGAATGGCACATGCAAGAAGGGGAGACATTCGAACCTGTCAAGCATGTCGCAACTGTGAAAGGGAAAGTTCGATACCTCCTTCTGGGCGAGAGAATCGCACTCAACCTTCTCGCAAGATGTAGCGGAATCGCAACCGAGTGAGCGTTGCCCCTGCTCAGATCAAGAGCATCCCCCTGATGGTTGACAGGTCGAAGCGGATTAAGGATCTGGCTAGGGCATATGGGTACGAGGGGATCATCGCTGGCACGCGAAAGACGACACCGGGTAATCCTACTGGTACTTAAAATTCTCTTTGTTCACATAGTCTTTCTTGAAGGTTTCAGACTGGTCGAGAAGTATGGCATGATTGTTGGTGGAATCGACCCCCATCGTCATGATCTGTCTAGCATGATCATGCTCAAGGATAACCATATCTGGTCAGCTGGCAAGTCGTCTTCCCCGTGCTGTTCTGCCCAGTTCCATCTGACATATGCTCTAGGTTCCATCACAGCTGCAATCCAACGGGCACGTTCTGTTGGAGGATTCAGTATACTTCTTGAGGTGGAAGTCGGTTCAGAAACAGAGGCAAATGAAGCGATTGACGCTGGCGCTGACATAGTTATGCTCGACAACATGGAAGGGGATGAACTTGTGAGCGTCGCACGTAAGCTGAAAGAGGTATGGGCGGGTAAACGCAAATTCCTGCTTGAATCGAGCGGAAACGTCACGGAGACTAACTTGCAGGAACGTGCAATCAATGGTACGTGGACTGGGCACTGATATCCCGATTCTGCTCACTCTGTCTTCCAGAGATCGATATCTTGAGCACCAGCGCTGTTCATCAGTCCGTGCCGCACATAGATTTCAGTTTGAAGATACAGGTACCGAAGTGAAGGGTAAAGATATGATTGCTAGATCAACACTCCAAGTTGAACAATTTCAATGCGTTCAGCCCAAGGACGTTGGCACGTGCAGAATCCGCCCATATCCGTACATTCCGTATGGCCTTCAGGTTGTCTTCAACACTTTGCCACTTCTGGCTGGCTTCGAGAGGCGGGAAGAATGGATGGTCAGTGCCAAATAACAACCTAGTACTTCCAACTTCCGCGTCGTATTCTCCACCTGTAGTGCTGTACGCTTCTGCTCGACCGATGACGTCGCTCACGAAACCTAGCTCCTCCGGCCCATACAGAACTGCGTCAAAGTAAAGTTTGCCGAGATAGTATCTTGCATCATGCTTCAGCCGTTTCGCGACTATAGGATCATGCGCGATACATGAGGCAAGGCGAGAGGATAACTGAGGGAGAGCACCACCCGAGTGGGCCAAGAGCAGACGAAGATTCGGGTAACGGTCCAAGACACCAGCCAAGATAAGTCGAGTTATTGCCTGGGATACTTCGTAAAGGGAGGTTCCAGACGAGTGACTCGGCTTACAATTGTGGTTTCGAACGGAAATCCCAAAGCCAAAGGAAGAACATGGCCATTCGCCTTGTCGCCGAAGGACTTGGAATCGACGCCATAGTGAGGGTGAATAAAAACTACGAAATCCGTTTGTTGGAGAGCTTCCCACACGGGTTCTAGTGTCTGATCGTCCAGACCATTGCCCACACCCCTCGTGCCCATGACGATACCTGATATGTGAGGCAATATGTGGATCTGCTTGATGATCTCAAGCACCGATGATATGGCGATGCCAGGAACAAGGGGAAGCAGTCCAAAGCCATATATCGACTTGAGTCCTGGGAAACCTTCCGCCTCAGGCGACGTGGAGCAGTATTTCTCCAGCTCATTGTTCAATTCTTGCGCAAGAGCGAGTGCACGCTCTGGGGGCAAGAAATCAAGCCATGGATTTGCTGAGCTGTCCACAGCGGGATGTCAGGAGCGCGAAGACCACGGAAGATACGATGATCGAGAACCTGACGAAGGAGATATCGATGTCGTGTCGTTTCATAAACAGCAGTTTTTGGTCTCGGTCCCAGTACTAAGTTCAGAGCACCGCACGTCAATATACATCGATCGGATCTTGACAACCCACCTGAGGTCCCACAGGGCGGCCGACTCCAGGCTCACCATCTAGGATCAACAGCCGCTCTTCCGGTTGGCCGTCTGCACTTATTCGGCTGTATATGCGAGGTGCTGAAGAGCGAACACGTAACTCCTCAGCATACCGCGGAAGGTAGACATGAGTGTGGATGTCAACGACTGGTGCTCTCGCGGACAGCGCCCGCTTGGACAGTTCTGCCATGGCTTGTTTGCCCAAGTTCATCGATAAGAGGCAGTGGCGTGTGGGTATAATTTAGAAGCTGGCTGGAAGCCACAGGACCTGGTGAGATAATTTTGTTACGCAAAACGTTGCTTGAACTTACATACTAACCAAAAGGAACACTCGGGGACCGCGATGGACCCCTCGTTCACCAAGACAACACTCACCACGTCCGATCTCCATCGTTGCCTTTCTGTACGGTCGTCCAGCTCCAGTAGTTGTTGACAACTTGAACCCGCTACATCCCACTCAATCATTCAGAGCAATGTCGGACAGCACGATGCAAATCATCGCTGAAACGCGCTCTCCTCGAACTAGGATGCGAGCTGGCCTCGACGAGGTACGCCCTACCCGATTGGCTTGACTCCGTTTATTCATGGGTCAATCTCGTATTAGTTGGCACAGATAGCCGCAAGGCTCGCCCGTATCGGCGAGGAGTTCAGCGATGTAGTCATTGAGTCGACCAACGAAGCCACGATGTGGAAAGCTCGCGTCGCAGAACTTGAAGCGAGGCCGAGCGTAGACGACCACCAGATCGCACGAAACAGCAGGCAGAGTAACGCTGAGCGCAAGCTAAAACTTGTTCGCCGTGCCATGCTCGGACTGCTGGAGGAACTGGGGGTAAAGTCACATACCCGAAACATACTTGGCAATTACTTTCTGATTTAAATTATCCAGCCAGATGATGGGATACTGCCGAGTCTTGGCCACTCACCCAGACCGGGATGTATCTCCGCTGGTGAAGGGTATACAACATCTCCGGCCCAACCCTACAGACCACTCAATAGATCCAAGATGGTCGTGGACCTGGATGATGGCTGGCGCATGTCAACAACGCGCACACCCAAGAGTGCAGAAGTTATATGTCCAATACCTTGGGCAAATCTTGGAAACCGATTGACCCTTGATGAGGATATGGTATGTGTTTGATCACAAGTTGAGACCATATTATCGGATTGTGAAAATCGCTTCTTTCCAGTTATGCTCGCTGGAAAGGTGAGTCGTACAATGGCTTACAGAAAGCTAGTGGATTGTTCAACTGATGATTGCTCAGCCTCATACAAATGGATGATCTTTGCTTCCGCGTCCAGATTATACGCAATATGGCCTTTATCTACGAGCCAATTGCAATGGATGGGCCCTCAACATCTGTTCTGTTTGACTGGGGATCACCTGCAGACAATCAGGATACAGCTACGTACATTCAAACTACCATTCCAGGAAACAACATCTTTCATACCTTCACCCTTTCCTCTAAGAAGGTGTGTCATTGTACCATTGACTCTGCAACCCTTCTGATGTTGTACTCAGGATAAGGCAGGCCAAACCTTGTGGTATTACATTGGTGCTCATGTATGGACACTTATACCCCAAATGGCCATCTGGAAATCAACAAGTGAGAAGGTATGGTTCATGTTACAGTATTACTGCCTTGCGTACTATCTAAGATGCTTTCCAGGGAAAGAAGATCTTCATTTCACGCCTCAGGAAGCAATGCAACGGGAAGTACTCGGAGAATGACCTTCGCCAGATGATGGAGGATGGTCGGCTTGAACCGTTCTGTGTGGAAATATCAAGTAAATCATGTGTCGCCATGAGCAAGGCATTTGCTACTGACTCCCTACATTATGTAAACTCGAAGTCGCGATCAGGCTGACTGAGTTACTACTCATTACTGCAATGGTAGACATGATGCCAATCTAACAAAGTGGACCATCTTCATTTAATACTTTCTTAAAACATGGGGCACCGAGCATGAATCTTATATGTGCTATACACACGTCACTCTACAGCGGAGTATCAAAACCTGTCACCTTCCACCAGACATCATCCGCATTCTATCAGGGTGCATGCCGCCAGGGCCAATATCACCCGGAGACCCACTACGTACGCCAGGCGGCCCAGCCTGAGCGGGCCCGCCTCCAGATGGGGGAAGTCCAAAGTTACCACCAGGAGGGAAAGAGGGGATGTTGCCAGCTGAACCGGGGGGACCATTGGGAGGGAATGGTGGCGCACCTGGATAAAAACCAATGAGCATCAATTCAGAGGTGAAAGTTCGAGAACATACCACCAGGGAAGGAGCCTGGGGGAGGCATGGAGCCCGGAGGGAATGGAGGAGGACCGCCAGGAGGCGGACCCATGGCTCCTGGGGGCGGCATGACCCCGGGAGGGAACGGTGGACGAGCTGTGAAGGAGCTTGTCAGAACAGGTCAAAGTAGTGAAAGACTACACACGGAACGGGGCAGGTGGAGGGCCGCCAAAGCCAACGGGCGGTGGACCGAAAGAAGGCGGTGCTACTAGGTGCTGAGGGCCAAAACCAAAGCCTCCCGGAGGAGGACCGCCTCCACTCTCGTAGGCTGCTGTGATCTGGTCGATAATGCTTTGAGCCTTATCATGCCCGAGTGCTGAAACAAGATGTGAGAGAGAATTCATTAAGAGATGACAGGCAGCCTAACATGCATAGTAGTCTCGGACATTGGCGAGATGGTTGCGACCGCTGTTGTGAGCCTTGCGGACTAACATAGAGTGAGAGGTATGATGAACGCCATGCAACGGGAAACATACCTGAGGCAGAATCGTGGGTTAGAAATACATCACAATAGTCGCAGTAATGTTTCTATACTAGAGCATAAATATGTCGAACGTGCAAGATGGAGGGACTTACCGGCATCACGCAGGTCAAGTGGATGTCGAGGACAGAGTTGTTGTTGGTGCCTGCACTGAAAACGACGTGTGCTGACTAATCAGACTCATAGTTGGATGGATCCCTCATCTGCCATACAAGAGCCGTTTGATCTCATACGACTATCGCTCAGCGAGCGAGTATTCGTAAAGCTACGCGGTGATCGCGAGTTGACAGGGATTCTACACGTGTGTCATGCCTTCTTTCTACGTGTGTCGAGCTTGATTGCTGAGGACAGGCATATGATGGCCACATGAACCTCATTCTCAGTGATGTCGAAGAGACAATCATGATCGTGGATCCTGTCGATGGAAACCTTGAAGGTCAGGGCACTGTAAAGGTGGGTAGGAATGCCGGATGATGCGAGTGGCGCTGACAGCCCGAAAAGGTTGCAAAAAGAAAGATGGAGATGCTCTTTGTCAGAGGAGACGGTGTGATCTTGGTAGGCTGGAATAATCGACGGCAGAGACTCGTGCTGACTCCGTGACCCAAGGTATCACCTCCATCGCGAACATGACCGCATAAAAACTCGTTTCGGTGCTACTCGCCGCCGTCTGCCCGCATATAAGCCCGCACGAGACTCTACATGGCATTTAACAATATTATCAGTGGGGGGTACAGCATTAGAATACACTACGGACGAGCCTCGAAGCGAGTCGGGGGAAAAGAGGGTGTAGATAATGCATGTGGTCAGTCGCTGTACAAGTATAGCAATTCAGTACAGAGTCCACAGAGAGGATACCGAACTAAGGTGGCTCGATAGACGGGCTGTCTGGCGCATGGCCAGGCAGCAAAGGGGTGGTGGTCGGTGCGACGGTGCGAGACTCGTCCGAGTCCGGGACAACTGCACCCTCGGGCCAGGTTTCTGGGTCTCGGCGCCAGGCGGCGTGGACGACCTTTACCTGGGGATGGATTACGGGAGAAGAGGGGCGATGGGACTGGTGTACATACTACGAGGCTCATGGGCAGACGGTGCTTGAGCCTGTTTCCATTGGCGAGACCTTTCCAGACCTGGTCGATGCCGCGGTTCCAGACGAGATCGCTGTGAGGATCGGGATTGGTGAGAAGACGCTGGAGTCGGACATGGGACGGGTGTATGCGTCGTGGATGAGGGGGAGCGTGCGGGGACGCGAGCCAGCGGGCACGACGGGCGGCGTAGTGGTTGGGGCCAGGTGGGGGCAGTGGATCAGCCATATCGAGCAGGATATTCGCACGGGTTGGACACAGTAATACCCTCCAGCTCAGAACTCGCCCACCCCGTCCGTCCGTCATGAGGCCATCGAGGCTCGTCTACCGACACACGTCCCCGGCGCAGTCGACGACGTCGCTCTCCGACAACGACGACGACGATCCAGCAAAATCGACAATATTTTCCCGCTCCCTCTCCGCCGTCGTCTCCCCCGCACAATGGGCCTCGCGTCACCACCATCCCGACCTCGGGGCGCCCCCCTCCTCCCATTCCCCCATGTCACACCTCCCCCCCGAAGTCCTGATACACATCCTCAAGCATCTCCACTCCCAGCGTGATCTCTATCACGCCCTCCTCGTCTCTCGTTCCTGGTGCGAGTGCTCCGCAGAGCTCCTCTGGCACAGACCCAGCTTCACCCGCCTCTCCACCCTCGTCAAGATGATGCGGGTCCTCACCCGTGCAGACCAGACATTCACCTACGCCCGTTTCATCCGTCGTCTCAACTTCCTTTTCTTAGGCGCCGACCTCACCGACGCCCTTTTCTGCCGTCTCGCCCAGTGTGATCGGCTTGAACGTCTCACCCTTGTCAACTGTCATGCCATCTCCGATGACGCCCTCTCGCGTGTCCTCCCTTGCTTACCAAATTTGGTCGCAATCGACCTTACGGGCGTTACCAAAACGTCCGACATCGTCATCGCCGGTCTCGCCGCCGCCTCCAAGCGTCTCCAGGGCATCAATCTCAGCGGTTGCAAAAACGTCTCCGATGTCGGTGTCCTCGCTCTCGCCGCAAACTGTCCTCTCCTCCGCCGCGTCAAGCTCAGTGGCCTCGAGCACGTCACAGATGCCCCCGTCTCTGCCCTAGCAAAATCTTGTCCTCTCCTCCTTGAGATCGATCTCAACAACTGCAAGCGCATCACAGACACATCCGTCCGTGATCTTTGGACCTATTCAATTCATATGCGGGAGATGAGACTCTCCCAATGCACAGAACTCACGGACGCAGCTTTCCCTGCGCCCCTCCGGAATGACAACATTCCTCGCACCAACAATCCCTTCCCACTCCCCAGACATTCCGAGGAACTTCCCCCTCTCGTCCTCTCCAAACCTTTGGATCACCTTCGTATGCTCGACCTCACTTCCTGCTCACTCATCACCGACGATGCCGTTGACGGCATCATATCACACGCACCAAAGATCAGAAACCTTGTCTTGTCCAAGTGTACGCAACTTACCGATCGCACGGTCGAAAACATCTGCCTTCTCGGCAAACACTTGCACTACCTCCACCTCGGTCACGCCGCAAACATAACCGACAGATCCATCAAATCGCTTGCAAGGTGTTGCACACGGTTGCGATATGTAGACTTTGCAAGTAGGTTGCACGCCCCCTTTTGATGTGTCTAGCACTCACCGTGCTCCCAGATTGCACGCTTCTTACCGACATGTCCGTGTTCGAGTTGGCTAGTTTACCCAAGCTTCGCCGTATCGGTCTCGTGCGAGTCAGTAACTTGACTGACGAGGCGGTCTATGCTCTTGCGGAGCGTTACAGCACTCTGGAGCGCATTCATCTCTCGTACTGCGACCAAATTTCTGTGATGGCAGTTCATTTCCTCCTCCAAAAACTCCACAAACTTACGCACCTGAGCTTGACTGGGATACCCTCTTTTCGTAAACCAGAGCTGCAGCAGTTCTGTAGACAACCTCCACAGGTGCGTTGGAAACAGAATCCAAGTTTTGTTGTTCCTCACACCGAGCGCAGGAATTCAATATGAGCCAGCGTCTGGCTTTCTGTGTGTACTCCGGAAATGGCGTCTCAAAGCTCAGATCTTTCTTGACGGATCTGTTCAATACCATCACGGAAGACATGAATGGGGATGATGAAGAAACGGAGTATGACGATGACTTCGACGAGGGTTTCAACGAGGTGCCCCAAGACGTCGAAATGGAGATGGGCAACGAAGGCGATATCGAAGCTGACGAGGATTTTATGCACGATGGGCCTTTCCGCTACCGTAACGTGGATCCTCCAGTTATTCAATCAATCCAACCAACTATTAACTCTACGCCGCACGCACTCGACGTACCCATACAACGCAATCTGACATTGCGACCCAGCCAAGTGTCTCTGCAGTCCGGTGGTCCGACCACCGCCGTGCCAGCTCCACCTGAGCCTGTAGCTCAGGATGTCGTCATGCAACCCGTCGCAGGTCCTCCTAACGGAACGCAACGACGTTCACGGGTATTTGGACATCAGCCAGTGATTGAGGTGTCCACCTCCCCAACACCAAGTGACATTGGTTCTAACCGTAGCACCGGAACGACGCAGTCGAACGGCGCTGCTTTCTTCCGGACATACCACGATTTTTCGTCTTCGTCAAGGAACACTGAAGCGATGACACCAGACTATGTCTACGCTGAGATTGGGCACGGCAGGGGTACTGTCGGGCATTCAGGACACGTGAATCCTGTGCCTAGACATGTTTTCCCCTCCGGCGCTTCGCTTCACGGCACAATTGCCCCTGCCTCACAAGGCATCACCCAAGTTATGCACTCGGCGGGGATCCCCCTGGATTTATATCAGGAGCGAGGGACAGCGTCAGATCCTCCCACCATAACAGAATCTTCTCTTTCATGGCCCCACCACGAACCGCCATCCCCGGCGACAATCCAGCCTAGTTCTCCAGAGACATACCATACTGCACTGCCCGCCATGGCTCCCGACGCAGACCCTCGCGAGCCAGAAGCAAGAGGAAGGAGTGTGAAGAGGAGTCTGCGAAATACGATCAACGCCGCGGAGCACTATGCAACCACTTTCTTATTTGGACGTGGGTCCGCATCGAACAGCACGGTCCACGACGGGAACACCAATGGGCATGCAGGTCAATGGCCAAGGTCATAGATGGCGTGGACATGTCAATTTTTTGCATATTGTATTGCGTTGCGGGGTTTGCCCAAGTACTGTTCTTGTCCCCTCTCAGTTGTGAGTTACAAAGCATTGGGACTATCGTGTAGTTTCTTTCTTTTTTAGTTTATGTAGCTGTTGTTGCAACTGGTTGTATTCATCTGCCAATGTAGTAACCAAGAATTACTACGAGACCCATATCCTTTTACGGTGCAGTGTGACTTTGGTCTTTGTCACTTGACACACGGATAACATACCAGAGTCAAGGTTTCTCGTTCGCTGATTCTCGCCAAGTTTACACCTTGAAGTCAATCATGAACATTCGCGTCGCGAGGGTACGTGTCGAGGAATTCGGTTGTCCGCTTTGCTCACGACTAGCTAGATAGAAGATCTCCAGGGAATGCAAGCATGCAATCTGCACAACCTACCAGAAAACTACACGATGAAGTACTGTACGTCAATATCACCGTTTCCCTGCATACAAGCGTACCCTTATCCCTGCAGACCTGTATCATGCCATGACTTGGCCGTCTTTGTCGTATGTTGCAGAAGATCACAAGGGACGGATAGTCGGATACATCCTGGCCAAGATGTACATTTGCCGTTGGTCACGACGTATTCACGCTTCTTACTCCCATCCGCAGGGAAGAAACTGAAGAGTCTCAAGATGGTTCACCACCTTCTGCACCTCCACACGGTCACGTCACCTCGATATCTGTCTTACGGTCGTATCGACGCCTGGGATTAGCCAGAAAGCTAATGTTGCAGTCTCGTAGGCCCATCTTTACTGGAGTATCGCCTGTGGGATCTGACTCTCGCATCTGTAGAAGTGGCCATGACAACGAACTACAACGCCGCCTACGTGTCCCTTCATGTCCGAAAATCGAACCGTGCAGCTCTTAGCCTCTACCGCGACACGTTGGGTTTCACCGTCAAAAGTATCGAAGAAAAATATTGTGCGTCTGTTGCCCTCTATCTCGCGTGGAAGCTAAGACACTCCCCAAGATGCTGATGGTGAAGACGCGTACGCCATGCAATTGTCATTCTGATAGCGCACCTGCAGTAATATATGACTGAAGTATAACTATTTCTCTACTTGGCATCCCCCGCAGGATTAGGTTTAGGTGTTTGCTCTACGTACTCTGTTCCGCTAATTCTGAGTGCTTCGCGGACGACTTGAGCCGTTTGCAACCCCAGTCGGTAATATCCGTCATTGTTCCCTGCTTTGAATATTCCCATGTGTGCTTGAACTTCGTCCTTAACAACGCAGTTAGGGGAAGGAGCATAGTGGGCAAAGGCGGGTGATGAACGAGAGGGTAACACTACAAAAGTTCTCGGGTCTGGATAGGTAGGGGGGGATGCTGGTAAAAACACATAAAATCTATGCAAGGATCAGCCAATGACACGCATGATCCCGAGCCCGTGCTCACGTCTTGAAGACTATTCCATGATCTGCGTGTGCAGCGACGAGATTCTCCAGTCGTTCGCGCATGGTGTTCTCATCCCATAAATTGCCGACGAACTTCATGTGATCGGAAGCCCAGGTATATCCAGACGTGATATCGTCCCGTCGCATGTATGCAGCTCCTGCAGTTGCGCTTGCAACGACAGCACCCCCGATGGCATATGCTGCCGGTGCCCATTTGGCCCATGCTGACGCTGGCGAGGTCTCCGAGGTTCCTGGGGTGATTTGAAGTAGGGCAGGATTGCCTGTGGCAGTCGGACGCTCGGTTCCTTTGAAAAGCGAGTACACGTCGGTGACAATACCCCGAGCCGCATTTGCATACTCTACAGCGCGAGTAGCGCTATTCTTGAACACGAATGGATGTATGCCAAGGTACTAGATAAGAGCAGGTCATCCACAAACCAACGAAGATCTGCAAAAGTGACTGACTGGAGTGTCGAACGCGATGCAGGCTATGATCCTGGGCCACAACGGCGCGTTTCGATCAGGCCTTGATTTGATGAACTCCAACAATGTATCTGATGCTAGCAGTCCACCCATGCTGAGGACGTTTGCCAATCAGACCGATGACTACGAACCAACGTTGCGACCATGCTCACCTATGTCCACATAGGACGATTTTCACTCTTCCAGCGCCACCACCATTGGCGACCTCTTTCTGGACGGTCAGCGTCGTGAGCCAGTCTGCGAATCGCACGATGGCTGCGTTCTGGAGAAAAAAGTGGTATGCTCGATGGCACGGCGGTCTGGGATGGAAATACCAACCAGTTCCCCTTTGGTCTGATTCACAAAGTCAATAATCTCCTTGACGGCTATGTGATAGCTATTGACCTCATAGGCAGGAAAGACAACGCACTCGACGGGAAGATTTCCCTCACTTTCCGATAAGACGTGCTGAAGTCTCGAGGGGAAGTCCTCGAAAGTTGATTCCGTTCCTTTGAACCTAGGAGTTTTATTGAGCTTGATGCTTCATTCTGTCTATATGTCATCTAGGGTCGCACCCGTGAATGAAGACGATGAGGAGTGCATCCCCTGCAACTGCAGGATTCTTCTCTTTGTCCAGCTGTTCGTCCGGCGCCGTGGTGTTCATTGTAAATAACACGCAACGTTGCCTAGTATCTATAACAGGACGGCGAACGACTACAAGTTACGGTGCCCGACAGTACGACATCCGACGTTTGATCCAAATAATCCACTGTCTTCACAGATGAGCCCATAACAGGCGCGTCACTGAGTCTGGCTCCAACCCGTAGCCTGGCTAGAGTAAGGTGCCTGTGTCTGTAAGACGAATGGTTGGCTTGGGCTGTGAGATCCCTGCGAAACATGGGCAGCCTGGGAACTGCTTGCAAGGCTTGCATTGTAGATGTTTACGCTGAGAGGCACATTCAGGGATCCATAACGGAAATTTTGGCCTCTGGCTGGATCAGGGGAACTACCTGGACGGTAAATTTGCTTAGACACAGGCTGCTCTAAGTTCTGCATCTCTTCCGTGGCGGGCACATCTGATTCATCATCTGTGGGCCATCTGAGTTCGGTGTCGGTGAGTTTATTCTCAATTGGTGGCTCAGATGGAAGTAGAGGGTGAGAGCCCACGTTGTCTTCTTGCGTGAGCTGCTGTTCGACTACTTCTTGCGAGGAGCCAGAAGACTGTGAAAGGGGGCGATGCGTGGGCGAGCGTTGGTGGGAAGGTAAACGAAGACGCTGGTTTGCCCTGAGACCATGTGTTCGCTCAAACATCTCGACAGCTGCAGAGACTCCGGAATGCGCATCTTGCCTTATCAAACCTTCAAGGGCCGGTGAAGCCGGCAACCTTTGAGGAGAATGGATTTGGGGAGGGGAAGACAACTGTGTAAATGTATCGAACTCTTCATTTTCTGGATGTTTGTGTTTCTGGGGGGTCGATGTAGGTGGCACGGCCAGCGGTGGTGTCTTACTGCGCGACACACCAGCAGTTTGTCCTGGGGTCATACTAGTATAGGGCCCTGACCAAGTGGATGGGGATGAGATACCTCTTGAGATGATACTTGAATCTGTGTTTGGCGAGCTATGGAGACTCTGGAGGTCCATTCTTCTCATGAGTGCAATCTCTGCCTTTCGCATGGGTTTCATCGGCCAGATGTGTTCATGTTTAACATGGGTATCGAGAGCGTCAATGCTAGGGAAAGAGGAACGGCACCAGTCCCACCGACATGAAATAACGCCTGAAGTCATGGTTGAACAACAAGGGACACAAAAAGCGTGTTTGTATTTGTTAGACTCTCATTGAACATTGAACATCAACCGACATGGACGAGTACATGGAAAGAGACCTCCGAGAATCTGCGATACTGTCGTACATTGGCCTTCCACCTGAATACGAACCGCGGCCAACCGTATCGCCCATTGAATTTCTGCAGAAACATCTACACGTACTACCGCCGCATTTGATTGTCGGCTTTTCATCCGTTACGACACCGAAACAGCGGAGCGTGATAGCAGAGATAAGAAACCGGAGACTCGCACACACGGAAACGAAGCCAAAGCAGCTGGCGTTTGCAGAAGCAAGAAATCGGTGGCCCCATCTCTGGTCTGGCCGGGGGCGCCATGGACAAGAAGCAGGCCAAGAGGAAAGAGAGTGGGCAGAAAAAGGGTTCTTGGGAGGTGGTGCACAACAAGTGGGAAAGCTCGGGACGCTGCTAGCCGACTATGAAGAGGAGAGAGAAGCGGAAAGAATACGTCAAGTCAGACGCCAACGAACAAGCGAGGAATTTGTACCCGAGGAGGATAGTGAAAGCGAGTTGAGCGACCAAGGGGGTATGGAGGTGGTGGAATCACCAGAAGAAGAGGAGGCAACGTTTGAGAGACGGATAAAAGAGCTATTCATTTATGGTATGCTGGAGGTGAGTGGTACGAATGTCGTCGACAATATTAATGACAAATGTCTGCAGGGGGCTGACTACGAGTTGGTGGACTGGAGCGAGCAGTACGACGTCGAGGACGAAAGAGAGGAAGAACGGTACTTTGACGAGGAGGACGAGTGACCGGAGGTGTGACTGGAGCGTGACCCGGTTCTTCCTTATTTGGGAATTGTTCGGGAAGGGATCTCCTGAGTTCATGTTGTTTTTTGAGCTTGCCCTCATCCTTGTCGTTGGCCCACCCTAAATATCCTGCATGACCAGCCTGACCTCAGACATACAGCGCGCGCTTCAGCTCGCCGTCGGTGAAGCCAACAACCCTTTTGTCCAATCCCAGTCTCACAGAACGTCCAAGAAGAAACGGACCCGCAACGACAGCGCAGACGATGCAGATCTGGACACCCGCGACAAGAAGAAGAAGAAGAAGAAAAAATCTACCTGCTCTCCCGATGGTGCAGACAATGCGCTAGTCAGCCAATCACCCCCATCCGAGGATCCAAAGGAGCCGCCCAAGAAAGACAAGGGGAAGGCCAAGGAAGTGGTTCATTCACTCCCCGGCGAGATCGACCAGCAGGACATCTCGGTAGACAGCCAACACACCTCGTCTACCGCGTTCCTGAATGCGGTGGTTGCTGCAGCTTCCGCGACCTCAGACGCACAGCGTGTGGAAATCGCGCCCTACCAAGCCACCCCCCCGTACCAGGATCAGCCAATCCTTCCAGACCAACCTTCCCCTTACATCCAATTTCCCCCGGTCCATTATGGCTTCCACGATCCTTCTCAGTTTGGTCAGCCGCCTCCGCAAGGTCATCCCATCTTCCCTGCTCTAGGTGGTCCACTCCCCGACTTACACTTCGCGTCCAATGACGACATCATTCGTGCTCTTCAAGACATGGATATGTCCAAGATTGCGAGCGTCCTCAAGTCGCTGGGCGATGCTGCTGCTGCCAATGCGTCAGCCAACAATCCTGCATTTGTCCCACCTCCCCTCCCTCTTCCTGCAGCTACAATTGTTCGCTCGCAGCCCCAAGTGGATTTACCGTCCACCTCCACGGGTCCAGTTCTATCTTCTGTACCAAAGTCCACGAAATCATCACATAAGCGTGTGTTGAACATGAGTCTCCCTGGACCGGAACAGGCCAACCCCGAGCATGCGCATATGCTTGCCAACAAGTGGATGAATGCGAGTAAGCTGGCCGAATTGGTTAAGACCCAAGGTAAACAAGTTGTTACCAGCGACGGTCTCCGTTTTCGAGTGTTTCTTCAGGTCTTGTATACAAAAAAGGCAAATTTTCTGCGATAGAGGAGCAACAACTAAAAAACGCGATAGAAGCATTCAAGGCAGTGCGTGGTTTCCGAGCTTGATTATGAACAGCCGTTGATATGCTATATCCAGTCCAGAGCGCTCACGGACGAGCAGATTCTGGAGATTATCTTTCAAAAGAACGAAAAGGGCAAGGAGAACGCCTTTTGGTCGGAAATAAGTAAGCTTGTCCAGTGGCGGTTCCAATTTTCTGCTTCATGTCTGTCGCAGCTGCCGCAATTCCGCAACGTCCGATCATCGCCGTCTACCACCATGTCCGGAGGGCATTCCATCCCAAGAAACAACAAGGCAAATGGCTGCCAGAGGAGGACAACTTATTAAGGCAGTGCGTCACTAACCCTTCTTCCACAATAACGCCGCATCGCTCAATAGCATTTCGGTATACCAGAGCAGTCATCAATCTCGGTCAACAATGGGAAAAGGTCAGCGAGATTGTAGGACGGATGTCGTCAGATTGTCGGGATCGATATCGCAATCATATCGCGAACCGTGAAGTCCGCGTCACCGGTCCGTGGAGCAAGGAAGAGGAGGAGGAACTCACAAAGATTGTGACGGAGATGACTGTCAACCAGGGCAAAGACTTTGATAACGATGTCTTCTGGGGAATCGTCAGTGAAAAAATGGGCAACCGACGCGGGAGACAGCAATGTCGGATCAAATGGTGGAGTCGCTCTTCACCTGGTAATCCAACACGCTAATCTAGCTTCGTAGGACGGATTCCCTGAGCAAGACGGTCAAAAATGAAGGGCAGAAACCACGCTGGAGCCCGCAGGATGCCTACATCCTGGTTCACAAGTGGGTGTTTGCTTGTATCACAAAGAATTACGTTACAAATACTATGATGATGGCAGAGTCGATTCGCTCAAAGTCCGAGACGACACGGAAATCGACTGGAAAACGCTTCCTGATACCGACTGGAACTTGTGGAGCGCACATTCATTACAACGGAGATGGTTGACTATGAAGCGCAGTATCAAAGGATATGAGGAGATGACCCATCAGGGTTTGTGGTGTCGATTCACCGAGTCTGTCGCATTGTTCACCAGTTCCATAGAGATCATGGACATTCTTCGCGTCAAGAAGGCTCATTTACCGCCTGCCTCGTCAGCACGACGGCGTAAGGTCACCAGCGCCGCGAGCGTGGATGATCAAGACGGGCCCCTCGACTCGGGCCCCAGTACCAGCAATGTGTTTCAAACGACGGTTCCCGAAGTTGGAAGTTCGGAGAGCACCCAGGACAAAGATAGTTCTGGATCGTCGGACGATGAGGAGTGACTCGAAGTATGCTTGGACGACCAGTACTAGATCTTCATTTCATGATGCAATACGACATGTCACTAGTCATTCGGTTACCTCGAGCAGGGGTGATTACAAGACGTACAACAAACCTCAGACTACTCCTAGCAGACCTGTGCCGCTTTTGATCCCCCAACCCTTTGCTGCAGCAAGACTGATGCCAACGCAGCTCAGCAAGAAGCCTGAAAACCTGGAGCGGATCATCACAAAATCCCGAGCGTCAGAGTCGGGAAACTACCTGAAGAAAGCGACCCGGGAAATGCTCCTTTCCTCATGAGGCGTCCGAGAAGAAGCAAATATGGACCTCAGGGCTGCGGGTGTGACTGGGATGCGCCGCGAAGGAGTCGATGGAGGGCGAATTGGTGGAGGATTCGAGGGCCTTGCCGCTGTTATAGTTGACGAGCTCGAGCTGGTCGATGTCATTTGGTAAAGTGAGTGACTGGACGAACAAAATGAGCTCGCAAACTGCCGAACAAATGGAATTGACGAGTATACGGCCGCAGCCGGATCCGGAGCTAGCGAACATATTGATCCATCACTATTTGGCCACACAGCATCTACCTATCACCCCCTTGCAACTGGACCACGACAACAGCACACACACCATGGATCGACCCGACTTTGAAGATATGGAACGGCTCATAGACCGTCTTCCCGAGACCGAAACAGAACGACGGTTGGTCAAACATCTAGTGATACGCGACCCGAACTGCGGAATAAAGGATGAATGGGTCACTCCAGAAATGACGTTTTGTCGACGCCTCGAGTCTGTCGTACTCTCGGGAGTGCCAGACACATCAGACAAGACGATCGTCCGGCTAGCGAGGGACAACCCGAACATTCAGGGAGTGGACTTGACGGGATGCAAGTATGTCTCAGATGTGGCCATCAACGAGCTGGTGTCGCAAGCGCCACCGCTGCAGTGGCTGCAGCTGAGCGGTGTGGTGTTAACGGACCCTACTGTCTCAGGGATAGTGAAAACGTTTTCAAAGCTCGTTGAATTGGAGTTATGCGACGAGCCGCTCTTGTCGGCGGTGTCTGCTCGGGATATTTGGACGTACTCTCGCAAGCTGCGAGTGTTGCGACTTGCACGTTGTCCGCTGTTGACAGACAAGGCCCTTCCAAGTCCAATCAAGAAGGGAGGCAAGCCAGTGACGGGATCTGACAAGCCACTGCCACACCGGCCGTCGACATGGCTAGACGGACTGCCCCCGCTGATACTACGGCACACTGCGGTAGACCTACGGGTTCTGGATCTCAGTTATTGTACGAAGCTCACGGACGAGGGGATTGGAGGGGTGCTCGTGCATGCGCCGTCGCTGCATACGTTGTCATTGGCAGGCTGCACGAACCTGACGGACCGGAGTGTGGAGAACATTTGCAAGCTTGGGGTGCAGTTGGGGGCATTGGCGCTGGCACATGTGTGGCAGGTGACGGATGCTGGGGTCGTGAAGCTGGCGCGAGCGTGTCTTGGACTTAAATCGGTGGACCTTGCATGTAAGGACAGCGTTATCGGGCTAGGCCGTGTGCTGACGTTGGACAGTCTGTCGACTGTTGACAGATATGTCGGTATTTGAGTTGGCAGGACTGGAGAATCTTCACCGATTGGTGTTGGTCCGGGTACCAAAGCTGACTGACAACGCGATCTACCATCTTGGGGAGCACGCACGGTCGCTGGAACGACTGCATCTGTCATACTGCGACCGAATCACACTAAAAGCGATACATCATCTGCTAAGAAATGCACCGAGACTGAATCATCTGACTGCGACTGGTGTTCCGGCTGCACGACGGATGGGATTGAGTCGGTTTTCGGACCGTGCACCAGAAGTAAGCAGCGGATTGGTTGGTGCGCGCGGTGCTGACGGGAACGAATTGCAGTCGCTGGCCGGGGACCAAAAGCTGGCGTTTCGGGTGTTCAGCGGGAAGAACGTCGGTGGACTGTGCAGATTTCTGGACAAGGAAAAACTGCGTCGAGAAGAGGCGGAGGCACAGAACATACCGTTTGTCGCGCGATCTGATGACAAGATGGATCTGTATTAAAATATATTATTTAAATGATAAATGGGAAGCGAGGAGCGGGATCGGGATCGGTGTCGGGCCGGGATGGGAATTTCCTAATACGGAAAGTGTCGTCGTCGCAGGTTTCGTTGACGATCTCCAAGTTAATATTATTATTAATGTTCCCCATCACCGCTGCTCCTCCGTTCCTCCCTCAAAATGCCCACTTCACCCACTCCGCATCCTTGCCCGAATACCCCCCCTCTCTCCCCTCACCCCCACCAAAGAGACGCTCCGCCTCTCTCCCGCCCATGACCCTCTTCAAGCCCCTCTCCCCCGCTCCCCGCCTCACCTTTCATCTCGCCTCTGACCACGAACAAGACACCCGCCACCACCACAACACCGTCCCCGTACAGGACCCCTTGCTGCACATCGCACAGCGCGAGACCTCGAGGCGATACCATGCCCTCTCAGAGCTCCTCTCCACAGAGCTCGGCTATCTTCTCGACCTGAGAACCCTCGTCTCGGTACACACTCCTCCTTCTGTTCTCGCTCCTAGGTTTAAACAATTTCTCCCAGGTATATCTTCGTCTCCTTCCCGTTTTGAAAAACCGTTCGTCCTCGCCATTAGCCCAGGGTCCCGCCTCTTCCTCAAATCCCACCGTCGGCTACTTTTCGCGTCCTCCCTCTATCCACCCAATTCACTCCCAGACCGCGTCGCTCCGCACACAATCCCACTCTCATCTCAACGGAACCACGTGTTTGGTCACCTTGACCCACCCTGCCGAGGCGCCCGCTTTACCGCATTCTGCTCCCGCGAGAGTGGAAAAATGTACCACCAGGCATCTATTTTCTGCCTCTGACCTCGATGCTATCACCAGAAACGCGGAGGAAATCCTCGAGTTCCACGAGAGGCTTGTTCGTCAGCTCCGTCAAGTCGTCTCACCCTTTGGCATCTCGATGACTCCGCGGGAATTGTTCACCGAGGATGGTGCTCAATCCCACTTGGATGTCCATCGCGTTATAAACGCAATCTCGACAGTATTCGTCGATCATGTACGCTCTTCGTTGTCCCACGACGTTCTCTTCTGAGTGTCTCATATAGGCTTCTGGCTTTGATCAATACCAGTCTTTCTGTTCTGGACACTCGGAAGCGTTTGATATAGTACGCAAGGTTCAACACAGATACCCGACTGAATGGGACGCTTTTGAGCTCCGCTGTGCTGCCGTTGCTGCAGAAATGCACTTGCGCGACGTCTCCGAAGAACTCTTCCCTTCCTCAGACTCCAGAAAACAGCTCTTGGATCTATGCAAGAGGCGCCATTCCCTTTCATCTCTGGATGCACTATCCAGCGAAAATATGAAAGTGCCCATCCTCAGTACCTCCGAGAGCGGCCATACCGATAGGGATGCGAGCAGTCGGAGACCGCGGCTTATGTTCATGGATTACATGATCAAACCTGTCCAGAGGGTTTGCAGGTATCCGCTTCTTTTCGATCAGCTTCAAGACAGAGCTGGGCCACAGAGGTTCACTGATGGCTCTCACGAGTCCAGCTCTACATCTGGCGATAGTCAAGACGCTGTAAAAACTGCGCTGCGGACCATGCGAACGGTCGCTCGCTTGGTAGACGAAGCTCGCCGACAACAAGACCTCTTTGCCAAATCTGCTCAAATCGTGTCCCGAATCACTCAGGGTCTTCTGACCTCGGTCGCGAGCCATAACAGACCTCCCCAATCTGCTTTCTTGTCAACCTTCCTGTCGTCCTTGGCGCCCTGTCACCTTTCCGGTTCTTTGGACGTCATCCATTATCGTGGAACAAACATGGCTAGGCTCGGCACCGTCAGAGCAAAGTATCTTGGCGCGTTCCTATTTCCTGGTGGGTTCTTCGTCTTGGTGAAAGTCACCAAGTCCAAGGCATATGAACCAAAATATTGGTTCAACCTGAGAGGATTTGAGCTGGTGGACTCAAATCTTGACGATGGTATGTAGTATTTCGTTACTATGAATTGCTCTGATAGTGGTTGCGTAGTCTTATTACCGAGTTGGTTTCGCTTATCATCGAAAGCGCATATGTTCGAATTCGCGGCGTCGTGCCGCCGTGAAAAGGACATATGGGTAGATGCTATCCGACGTGCTATCACGGAAGAGGTGCCGTGGAGCGATGAACCTCCTTCAAGCCTTCAAGCTGACTTCACCGCTTCTCTACTCGAGGACGTACAGTTTGAGACCATCAGTCCATTGCCAACAATACAGTCTATCCCAGAATTAGATGATGTCGAATCGGCTGTCCCAAACTCTGGAGAGACTGCACTTCCTCCACCGGTGGCGCAAAGCGTTTCGCAGATCCATCTTCGTGCAGAAAATCTCGCGAAACATGACACCACGGCTCCGCCCTTGGTGGGACCTAGTCGTCGATCATCGTTTGCCGCTCACCCAGCCCCAGTGCCGGAATCGAACACGTTCCACCTTGTCCGATCGACAGCTTCCGCGAGAGAACAGGTGGACCGTGGTTTGCTAGACGTCTTTTCAGAGAAGTGCCTTACCGCGCGTTTCCATGCTCATACGCACGAAGAAGATCTTTTTGAGGCCCAGAGAGTTACCCGTTCCTTCTCGAGATCCACCTCAGCGTTGACCATGGCAAGCGCAATGAGCGTCGCCGCAAAGAACAGACTGACAAAGCGCGAGAGCGTCCTCGTCCCTCGCAAAAAGAGCTTTGTAGAAAGCAACGGGATGCTCAGTGACACGGAAAACTGTATGATTTCTGTGCACTCTGTCGCGACCAAACCCGTGAAGAGGAGGCAGCATCCTAGCAAGCTCAAAATCGTCGCGATGACTAAAGCAACTTCTCACGAAGGAGATGAGGGTGGTAACGAGCCTTTCCTCGATTCGCCCTCCCCAATGTCCTATTGTTCATCGGTGTCTTTCGTCACACCAGTTACCCCGCTCACAGTTCCCGCTCCTTTACCAATACCTTCGGGCAAAGCCGACGGTTTCCATCCCCACTCCGAATATTTGACTGTCCGTCAGAAGGATTGCGTACCGAAACGGAGCAGGTCGATGATTGAGAACGTCCGTGGCCTTTTCACCCCTCGATCAGCTTCTCCAACTGCTGCCTTGACCCGGGAATCGTCCACGAGAAGTTCCGTGTCCAATTCCAGCCTGTTGAAGTGGTGGTCGAGGGAATCACTCCGTCGAAGGGTTCGGAGTGCGCCAGATGTCCCTAGCGAAGAATTACCCTCGGCACTTACAACAAGGTCTTTGCATGTAGAAGCCACCCCAGGACCATTAATCGCGACCGCAGACCGACCTTACTCCCAGCCAGATCTTCATTGCCTCTACTCAGAGGCAGCTGGGTCATCTACGACAGAGTTTGGGGTAGACGATCCTTGCACGCACAAGAAGGGCACACTTTCTTCACGCTACCCTAAGCGCCACAGGACAGCTTCTACGCTATCGTCGGAGAGGCGCGAAGAAGATACAACATCAATTCCTACACGGATTCGACGGAAATTATTCGTTTTTGCATAGATTCACTCATAGCACTCGAGATCACGACGTCCGATACCATACCCTCATGATCACCCACGATTCAACAATTCCCTCGCCATAATCGTTCATTACAAGCATACTCATCCGTGTTTCAGCATCCATGCACTGGATTCATTCCATATAGCACAGTGTTAGCAGCACGCCCATTCAGTCGCATTGCATTTTTCGTAGAGTTTATTTTCATGTATGTACCACTTCGCGAGTGTACGATTCCAAGCATAAATTTCGATCACGTGACAGACGCGAGGTTGGTTCTACCGAGTACCACAACCCGCGAAAGAAACCACTGAAACAGTGAACCTGCTGTCACTCCAGCGAGCTAGTACGGGATACCCCATACTAAGGATTGATGAAGATCGATGGCGCTAAATAATTCTCCCCGAAAAGTGGTACCCCTTGCCAGTGGTGATGGTACAACCCCCCGAAAACGTGCGGATCCCGCCATCACGAAACGCGTATTTTATTGCGGAGTCGTAGTAGAGGGATGTGAGGGGGGAAAGAGACTTCCTGATGGTGAGTTACAGCTGTTACATGGCCGAATTTCCGACAATTCCTTTCAGATGTCCAGGATTTGGTTCTGTCGCTTGGAGACCCATGGCTTGGTCGGGACGATAACAACATCTTGCCATCTGCGACTGAGACTACTATCACACACCATGCAGTGAGCGGCACCTTCAACCTGCTCGCTCAAGTCTAATGCACCATGTTCAAGGGTGAGCTGCAGCGTAAACGGTCGGTGACGGACTCGTCTGCGCTATCGGAGGTCATCAACGAGCTTGTGAATACCGAGCGGTCGTATGTCAAACGTCTCCGAACCCTCAAAAATGACTATGCAGATCCATTGCGCCAATTCTCGAAAAGCAAGAGTACAGCGATATTGCCACCGTACGAGGCAAAGACACTATTTGGGAACATTGACAACCTTCTACCGGTCAACGAGGCATTCTTGACGGACCTAGAGAAGATGGTCGCGCCGAACGGATCTCGAAACCTAGGAGATGTTGCTCTGCGACATTTCAGAGACCTCAGAGGTTTCGAACATTATAAACAATACTACGTCAAGCGCGAAGAAGCCCAATCGATTTTCGAGCGCGAGATGATGAAGAAGTCTTCTGGATTTGCAGCATACATTGACGTAAATGACACCTCCGATATGATTGGTCCTCAACTAACACGTACTCTTTCGGCTTTGCAGAGGATCAAGTATTCGAACGCGGAGACGAGGAACCGAGTCGGGCTGCGCGAACTGCTAATGGACCCCGTGCAGCGGATACCACGATATACTTTACTCTTTCGCACAATGGTCAAACTCATGGGGCCGGACGATGCTCAGCGTGCAAAGTTGATCGAAGCAAGCGAGATAGCAAGCAAAATTGCGATGGCTGAGACGGACGATCACACGAGACGGGCAGCAGTTATGTATTGCCTAAGCGCGACCATCGACGGCTTTCCTGCCGGGTTGATATCAAACTCGCGGCGCTTCATCGATTGTATCGACGTAGAGGACATCATCGTGGATGGTCCCCCAGGTGCATCCTCGTCTGCATCGAGCATCTCCGCCACTTCGTTGCACTGCACGCTGTTCTTGTTTGACGATAAACTCATGGTCGTGAAACGACCGGGAAACGGAGAGAAAAGTGGACGCTTGCTGTCCGGCTTGGATGAAGTAGAGAAGTTGGCTAAAACCGGTGGACTGCCTATGGGGATGAAGAAGAGCGGCATGAGCTACAAAGGGGTGTTTGATCTCTGCGACGTCGTCGTCGCTGATGTTGGGGATGCCGGTAAGATGCTTATAGATTCTCTGATCTTGCAATCGGCTAAGCCTTTGCATATGAGAATTTCACATATACATTGAAAATCCTCCACAAGATCAAGGTGATAAGTGGTCGGGTCGGCCATTCCGTTCGCTTTCGGTGGTGTTTCCGCCTGCTCCCATCAACCTCGACCCTACCCGAACACTGATGGAGAAAGAGCGCTTCCTGGGAAACCTTTGGTCAGCTCAGGCAAAGTACAGAACTAAAGCAGGTCAATCTGTAATACTGTGTACAGATGAGAAGGAAGTTGAAGTTAGGGGTGGGCGGACCACCGTTGCCCGCACGTATTTTAACGTCTACCAGCGGACGGCGTTTTTACAAGAAAGCAAAAAGGTAGTCCTCGCTCTTGTCTTGTATGTGTGGAAATAGGCTCATGATGTCCTTTAGACAAAGGTCGTCATGCACATTGATCCGCAGGGCACTGCAGATCCATTACCTTTCGGTATGGGGGCTCCCCCGTTTGTGATTGTGAGGGTTCACCCGATGGCCGGGGAGATATCCCGGTATTCTGTCTCCTCGAGTGACCCGAATGACGACCCTGAAGAAGAGATAGTGCAAACTTCTAGAATACCAGGGCGTATTGTTCAGACGAGTGAGTCAACCTTGACCTTCTTGATCGCTCTCTAACGTTTTGTTATCGCAGTCCAACAATACGGCCTCTTCAAATTCCGCACTGGAAATGATTCTCGCCCTGCCACACCAACGGCAACTGCAAAATCACGAGCACATATCTTCAGCTTGGATGCGATATCCAGGAATCTCTTCAACACTCGCCCGGGGTCGTCCAAGGTTGACCTATTTGGCACGTCCAGTGGTAGCCACCGCCGCACAAAGTCGTCCGCTAGTCGGTCATCAACATATACACAGACCACCACCACGGCGGACGGTAGCCTCGCAAAGTTCTCGTATCGCTCGGGATCAACCAACACTGCTGCCACGTCCCTGGTTTCTGGGGATGACGACTCCTTCTCGGCAAATAATTCTTCTACTTCTCGTAAGAAACTAGTTAAAAGAGGCCGCTCTCCCGGTAGTGGCCGATCCTCGCCTCAGGCAGTATTGTCGGTCTCCCGGTCGTCTTCGCGTGAGCAGCGCGATAGTGGAGGTGACGAAGACAGGGTTGATGAACAAGTGATACTCGACCGATCGGATCCTGACTTGACGATGCGCTTGGAGCTTGCGAGACGAAACAGCCAAAGCCAGCATGGTAAATATATCCCGGCACCCACGACGGAGAAAACTGTGGAAGATACAATATACGAAGGTATGCTTTCAGGTTTCCTTTGACATCGGATAAGTATAATCGCATCTGCAGAGGAACCTCCGCTTCAACTACGCCCGATGTCCCGTGGAACGACAGCGGGGGAAAACTCATTATCAGGTTCTCGGCAGGCTTCGAGTTCCCCTGTAAGGGGTTTACCCGTGCCATCCCGGCCCAACACACCACACTCTGTGGAGCATCGTCGGTTTGGCCCACGCAGCCCCTCTCCCCTTCCTCCAGCCAGTCCAGCGATTTCTGCGCGACAAGAGCTTCCTTCCGTTGACGCAGGAATGGACGACGAGTCTTTCTCCTTCCAAGACCTTGAAGAATCCACACTCGACGATGCCTCCCCATCACATCTTCCCCGCAGCAAACGGCAAGCGTTTGGGCCCTTTAGTCAGGTTGACAGTACTCCCAAAGCAACGAATGGCGCTGTAACGCCGTTCAGTAATATTGAGCCCCTCTCGATCAAGAAGAAAACATCCACTCGTTCTGGGCACAGTTCGTATACGCCAACACGAAAGCACAGGACATCGCCGTTATCAAAGACGACTGGAAGAATTATCTCACCCCGCAAAGTGTCACCTCAAACGTTCAAACTGCCACGTCCCTCGTTTTCACATCTCACCTCTGAGTACACAGAAAATATATTGCAGACGGTAGTTTCGGCTAGGGATGAGGTTTGACCGGTACTTGTACGTATCTCTGTTAGCATGCTCACCACTCACCCAGGTCGAATCATCATACCGCGCTGTGAAACACATGAGGTCCTATGTCACAGAACTACGCTCGCATTCGAGCAGTAGTCCTGTTGATTCGTGGAGGTCTCCATCTCCAGACAAGTCGTTTGCGCGCACTTCCCAAAGAACCAACGCACCGCCGATTGTGGGTATCGATGTGTCAACTTGACTGTTTAACAAGTATTCATTGGTTTCTCGTGAAAAGACCAAGGAGGCACAACAGCGGATGGAAGAGATGCGTCAACTCATTGGCAAGCGACAAGCCGAAGTTCCAACGACCCCACTGAATCGGCCGCGCAATTTCGTAGGGGAGAACGCTACGCCGAACGCATCTGAGGCGGTCAATCCGACACTTCTCACTCGCCTAGAGGAATCACTAGCGGATGCAGACCAAAGTATGGTTCACGCAGTGTCACACCACGAGACTCTGCGGAGCGACCTCGAACAGTTCATACTCGAGATCAAGGAGGTGAGCTTCAGTGGTCTGCTTGAATGCTGTGGACTAATATTTTCTCTAGAAGGCTGCAGATCTTGATCGAACGCGAGTCGAACTACAGAACACCAAGCGCCAATGTGAGCTTGTTAAGAGTTTATTAGCAGACGCAACGGCCGAAAAGGAAATCATGTACGAGGTCAGTGCGCGACGATTGTGACGATAAATGTATGGACCCATCATATCACTCAGGCGTTTAACGAGGAACTGGATGCGATGTACGACGATGCCAACCTTCCTCACGATGAAGCTTGGGAGTCAATGACAAAGGACTTGTGTCAAACGAAAGAGTCGCGGAACGCTTTGAGCAAAGAGAATTCGTAAGTCTCTCGTTTGCCTCGCATCTTCATACGTTTCACGAGTTTAACAGGGAGCTGAAACGAAAAATCGCCGAACTGGAGTCAGAAAGAGAGGAGTAAGTCCGTTGGTCCTCTGCTGGTTCTTGCCTGACTCTGTATTAGGTGGGCTGTCTTGCTACGGGCTCATGCACTGATATCATGACATGTTTCCTGATTTCTACGTCATTTTTGCATTCATTTTTGCTTTGCATTCTTGTCTACATACTCACAACCTCATCTCCGCAGCTGGACTGCATCAGCAATTGACAGATCATACTCTCTGTTTCACTGCTCGTTGTGCTACTAACTCTGTCAATCTTCTACGCTTCAAGGGAGAAGGTAAGCTCGTGTAAGCAACTGGTCCGCTGTCGTTGGGTGAGGCGGATGCAGTAGAGATCTCCGGATCAAGATCCGCATCCTCACCAAGAGTTTCTGTTAAGCAAGGGCTGAAGGCCGTTGAAGAAGCAGAATCTCTCGCAGGGGTTTCACTGACCTCACTGTGGCTGCGACAGAGCCGTCATCTATAAAGCTATCTTCGTCGTCGTCTTCTTCTCCGATATCTATCTCAGCGATGTCCATCGCCGCCCATTGCCGAGAGATATCTAACAGTAGGTCCCACTGTTGTACCGCAGTATGTGTGATTATTTCACACTCTTCGCGCGGAGAGATTTCGCGACAATGAGGACATTGGACTGACCCTGTCTGATGGTTGAGTACCGTATGGGAACCGTCCCCCAATCGTTCGAAACATTCAACACAGACAGGATGTCGGCATGGGAGGCTGAATTTAGATTCAGATAGAGGTCTTGGGTGTGCAGGTGGCATCTGACCTATAGCAGTTTCCCACTGCCATCCCCTCCATACAGATGGCACATTCTTCTCCTTCTGCGAGTGTGTTCATGTCAATGGTATCACATATGCATCGCAAGAGCTTGATGATAAAATGTGCAGGACCACAATAATGTCAAGAAACGATGATACGCACCTTGATAGCGCCCTCACCAAGGTCTACTGTTGGCCGAGATGGTACAGCCCCATCATGATCACCAGCGAGGTCTTTCGCGTCCCGCTCAACTTCTGTGTCTCGAAGCTGGAATAGTCAATATGGGGGTGATATCATCACGACCGGAAAATACACCTTTTCGATGGTACGCCTATCCTTTTCCCGAGCCTGATGATATCCATTACTTCTATATATAACATATTCTAGTAGATGAAAAGCCCTTACTGCCTTTAAACCAGCGATCGTGCGTTCCAGTGACTGAATTTGACGTCGGGAAGCTTTTTCTCTCGAACCAAAGCTCCTACCTGCGCCACCATGTACGTTTTGTTGAACCTGTTGTAAATCGGATCTCAAGTTTCCATTCTCTTGCTCGAGAGATCGGATTTGGGTGTACAGCTTCTCCACGCCCGATCTCGCTTCTCTCAGGTTGTCCTAGAGGAACTTGGAGGTCGCCTGCTGGTGGTTAAGCTAGAGAAGAAATGTAGATACCAAGATGGACATTCCGGCGTCTCCTTCGATGTCTTCATGAGCATGCAGAAGGGGATTATTCAAGCCATCGTCACCCGTCACTGAATATTTGAATAGTATGGGATGTGACTCTTCTCATCAGTAGACTACTACTCACCGGTGTCCTCTCTGGGTTTCCGCTTGGAAGCCAGCCTATGTGTAGATGCTCTTGTATTCGGCATGATAAATGAGAATAGTTTTTTGATGTGACCGGTCCCCGTGAAAAAACAAAAATAATCTGACCGCCGATCTGCTTAGGGGGAACGGAGAGGGATATGAACGAGCAGACTCATCAGGGATACATTTCAACTTACATTTCAAGTCCCTGTCGATTAGTGGTTAAATCGCCACGTTGTGGATCTCACAATACCGTGGCGCCGCAGGTTCAATTCCTGCCAGGGACAATGTTTTTTTTTGCAATCACGATCTTTAGATCGTGGCAGCGATGTGAATAGTTCTTGGAGCCAGGAGGTTTTCGTCTCATCTTGACTGCCGATCATGGCTACCCGAAGGTCTCTCGGCGGAACAATTGATCTTTGCTTTTTAGGAACTGCTTCTGCGCAACCATCCTCCACAAGGAATCACTCTGCGATCGCATTACGTTTGGGTGGGGATGTATGGTTATTCGATTGTGGGGAGGCGACCCAGCATCAGTTGCAAAAAAGCACAGTAAAGATGGGAAGGATCAAGAAAATATTCATCACCCATACCCATGGTTTGACTTTGCACGCCCTTTAGCTGTTAGGCTTGACATTAAAACACACAGGGGATCATATCTTTGGTCTATTGCCCTTGATGGCATCGATCTCGAACGGCGCTGGGGGTATGGTCGAGGACGTCGAGGACCCTCGTGTACAAAGTCAAGGCAATGTCGACGTCGAGGTTAGTCTGTCAACCGTGCCGCAGTTTCCAAGCTCAAGGATAGCTAGCCACTGGAGATATACGGACCACTCGGAACACGCGCATACGTTCGTGCGGGCCTCACATATACGTACACACTCTTGGGAGCACCATACATCGTCCACGAGCTTCGCTTTCCAACCGATCCACCTGACGGTGATCGGATCGAGTTGCCCCGTCACTCGTCCGAGCTGCCAAGTGGTCGTAACATACTCCAGATTGACGGAGTCTGGAAGGATATCTTCAAGGATGATCTTGTCAGCGTCTCCGCAGCCCCCATCTTGCATTCCGTGCCATGCGTGGGGTATGTTATCCAGGAAGCCCCTGTTCCAGGAAAAATAGATCCACAACACTACATCCCAAGCATAAAACGGACCAAAACCCCGATGTCGGTAATGAGTCGTTTACAACAAGGCGAGAGCGTCGAGCTTTCGGATGGGACTGTCCTACATGGCCCTCGTCGTCGTCCGGGCCGGAAGATTGTGATCCTTGGTGATACATATAACCCATCTGCAATCGCGGATATGGCTTATTCACCCGACCTACTCGTTCATGAAGCGACAAATGCTCATCTGCCCGGTATAGATCCAACTACCAAACATATTGATACTTTCGAGAGCGTCGAGGCAAGGGCAAAGTCTAGGGGTCATTCTACTCCACAGATGGCTGCCGCTTTTGCGACACGAATCGGAGCACGAAGGCTAGTCTTGAACCACTTTTCACCTAGATACCCCGGGAACGACGACGTTAATGCGGAGGCGAGAGCTACAATGGAGGCGATAGCATATTTGGCGAGGGAACAGTTCACGGGCGAGATTATTTGCGCTAGGGATTTAATGACAGTAGAGGTAAACCTACCACAGCAGACTACGGATCCCTGACAATGCAACAGAAATTCACAACGCACGATAGCATCAATCGTCCGGAGGATCGGACAATGCACTACTTGAATCACTCGCCTCTCCTTCTTCTAACTCTTCTCTGATCTTTTTCTTCGTTTTTATTTGCTTCGGGTCCTCTGCTACCTCTCCCATTTCGATGTCATCATCTTCAGCTTGATTGAACGATGTCAGATCTTTTCTTGAATGTGTTTCCCTTTGCGACGACAGTGGAGTTCCTGAATGTGAAGCTGCATCTTTGATCGAAGGATTCGGCTTCAAAGACAGCGAAACATCAAGCGAGTCGACATCTTCCCCGTCCTCTTTCTCAGCGACCTCGCCAGATTCAACGCCCTCTACATGCTTGTCATCATCGACTGGTGGGGTCCCTTGGACGTCCTCATCAGCACCAATAGAATCGGTGGCAGGTGTAGCCATCCGGGAGGCTAAACGTGACACCGTGCTCTCCTTGTCTTTTCCCAATAGGCGAAGGGAGCCGAGATCCAATACGATACTATCCAGAGCAGACTTTTGCCCTCTGATGATACGTTCTTGCGTTTCATGCTCTGACGAAATTGCCGCCATGTCGTTCTCCAGTGCCAGAATCGACCTCGAATGCGAATGCGTCTTAGGATACCATCATACGAGGGAGGAGACATTCATGGGACACGTACCGCTCCAATTCCTCGCGACTGGGGAGCGTGTTTATTTTTTCTGCGATCAAGTCGTACTCCATCTTCCGCCTGCGCTCCATCTGCGCGTGTTCCAACGCGACCTTGAGTTCGCTGATTTGGCTGCGGAGAAGATCGTGTTCCTGCTCTACGGAAGGGGTGGTATTTCGAAAAACGTTGGAGTACTGAGCACTTACCGATTCTATTCCGTTCCCGTTGGTACTCCTCCACCTGTCTCGACTCGGCCTCGCAAATCATCAGACTCTTCTTTAGTGCCAGCTCGAAAGAGGCCAGTTCGACCAAGAAAGCCTCCCGTGCATCATCGACGCTCCCACCGTGGGCAGGTGGTAATAATGGGGTGTGTGCTAGTGAGGCATAATTGTGGAACTTTTTGACGATGCGGCGGAGAGCTTTTTCATCGTTGGTGATGCGGGTGTGGATGATGACGTCTGAAGGGGAAGTTATTGTGGTGAACGCGTCAACGGCCATGGCATACATACCTTCTTCCTCTGCAGACAGAGGCGGAATGGTTGATGGTCCTTCAAGCTGGGGGGGGTTGCTGACGGTCGACATCATGCATCAAGTCCAAGTTGAAATGACCTTGCACAATGCAAACGTAACTCGCGAACAATGTAGCGCAATAACATTAACGATATCGAAAACATGACAAGCTGGCTCAGCGCGAAAAAGGTCCTTACAAGGCGCTGACCGACGACGTCGACTCAGCCCCATTCATCCGACACAAAGGGTGTCACAAGCTCATATATCTCCTCGTTCCCTGTGCTGCCCTTATATGCCCTGTTCCTTCCCATGACACGCTTGATCATACCCCCAACCCCTCTCTTTGAAGCTACCTCCTGATCAATTGGGGCAACGCGCTCTGCTTCTGTCTGATAGCAGTTGTCGATATACTGTGCCAACTTTCGTAACCCGCTCGAGCTATCGTTGGAAGCTCTACGCGAGTCTTGCACAGCCGATTGCAGATACATCGCAAGGTTGGGAAAATTAATCGGGAGGTTGGGATATGGGGTTGTTGGTGTTGGTGGCACAACATAATATCTGGCCATATGCGACTCTGAACCATCGCGAAGAAGAGTCGGGAGCGGCGACAGCGCATACGAATACGGTAGGACGCCGACATCGCCGTTAGTATACTTGTGCGAATTGTGCAGGTTAGCAGGGGTAGGGTAGTCCGTTGTCAGATAAAGTACTGTTCTCCATTCAGACGCAGAGTGATGGATCTTGGCAGGCCCGATCATGAGCACAACAGTTCTCCATTTTACATGTCTTAGACATACCTTGACAAACTGAATTACGGTTCGCAGTTTGAGATCATGCTTTGCGACGCTGAGCGCTTCTACAGTAGGCTCTACGCGGGTGCCGCTCAGTCTAGCCATCAACTTGAGCAACTTTCGCCAACTGGGAGCCTGAAAATGGAAAAGAGGCGCTTTGCCATAAGGAAGAGTGATCACGTTTGGCATCATACTAGCCATAGGCAGTAGCTCCGTCGAGATAACTGGAAGGGTAAAGCCCAAAGCTAAACGACAGTGTCAAAAAAGGTGCGAGATGTACTTTAGAGTCGAGACATACAAATACCTATGAGCATCTCTCGTTCAACGTATTGGTTTGCTGACAGCGGGACAGCTGGTCGTGTGGATGGTCCTGGTTCTGTATCCGCCTCTTCTTCAAATTCTTCGTCCAACGGGTCCAGGGTAGCTGAGGACCCGAGAGAAAGGTCAGGACTCGCAGGCGGATGTGTCGGAGATTTATACCCAGAGGAGGCAGGATGAAGTTCGCTACCCAGGGAACGCCCGGCGGGCGTACTGTTTTCAGACGAAACTGATGACCAACTCGGTCTCGAGGTAAAGGGTGGCATTGACGTTTGTTCGCTACTATTTGATTGAGTTTGTGATAAAGATGGCGAACTGGGGACGCGGTCCGATGAGGGTGTGTAATCGCTTTGCAGGTATGCACTGGAAGTAGCTGAGGATGGGGTGGGCGCGACAGTAGAATGACTCGGGGAAGGAGCAGGAAGAGGGCCTCGGACTAGGTTAGACACAATGTTAGCATACAGGGGGGGTGTTGGAGATAAGGTATCCCGGGAAATGTGCAAATCTTGGACGTCATTCGGCGTCCCTCGAGCAAAGTCACTTGGGTCGTCATCGGACTCATTCTGGTTTACGGAGGAATATGAAGAGGAGAAATCTTCGTTTAAAGAAGAGTACTGCGACGAAGTCGATGCCGTCGGCGTTATCATGTGTAGCCAACTTTCGCCTTCTGGAGGACGCGCAGAACCCTTTATTGCAGAGATGGATGCCCGATCTATGGACGGCGGTCGAGGTGAGGTCGGTGATGGCTCATCGAAAGAATAGACGGTGTTGGACATCAGTCGTGATTCTTCCAGGGCTCTTGCGAGTTCCTCCTCTTCCTGGTCGATCAACTCTTGCTCACGTTTTCGAGCTTCCGACGCGGAAAGTGTGAGCGCACGTTCGATTTCCTTCTCGTCAGGGGAAGATACGGTCTCCGATGCCATAGTTTCAGGGGGCTGGCAGGATGGACCAGCCATCGAAAGTGGTATCGATGTGGGATAGAGCGGAATTCTCGAGGCAGGAGCGATGGTCAGTGCTGGCGGTTTGGGCGGGATCGGTGGCAATGGGTTGGTCAGGGGTTTGAGTAGCGCTTGCGGCTTCTGGGGGAGGGGAGGTGGCGGAGAAAGGGGGGCTTTAGGCTGCGTAACGAAATAATCGCCGTACAACGACGAACGTTGCGGTGAGTGATAGGGTGAAACCATCGGGCCAGTGGTGGTGCGCGGCCGCTGGGTAGCACTTTTGTCCCAGATTCTTGCGCGCTGCTGGCCGGGGATGAGACTCGGTGGGATAAATGATTGCGGTGAGTTAATCGTCGTCTCTGACATGTAGAGCGATTGCCCGGACATGCTTGTGTGCCGGGGTCTGGGAGGGGGGAACTGTGAAGGTGGGACATCGAGGGGCGTAGCATGATGAGCTGAGCGAGAATGCTGCCAAGCTAAGGAGAGGGTGAACTGGGTCACGAAGCGAGAATAAAAACGGTGTTCGTACCTGGACGGTTGTAGGATTGCATCGCTAAGACAGGACCTAGCGACCAAGCGCCGTCAGCGATAGGATAAAAAGGAGCACCGCCCGTGGGTGATCAAGTACTTGTATGGAGTCGTGCCTATTTAAGTCGAGCTCGACAGCGCTGTTTACTTTGTCCGGTGCACAGTGGACGAGGAGGTCGAGATGGCAGTGGGACGGGTGAGAGCAGCGCAAAGACGCATGTCATCAACAGCGCCCATCTCGCTTGGTTTATCGTCCCTTTGACTTTAACTCATACCGGCAGTCGCAACGATCGACAATCAACCATTGCTCGACACGAAAGGTACAACGTGTGCGGGTTGAGATAAAACAATACTCTAACGTACAATATGCAAAAGAGAGCAAAGCGCTGAGAGGAGTCATGCTGATGAGTGTGCTTGGAAGTCGAGAGAATGTTGAATGGCATGGCGTATGAGTATATGGTGTACGTGCAGCAGAAAATGAAATGAAAATCAAGAATGCACAACAGAGGCATCAAAGGTCATGACACACAAGAAGAAATGAATTTAACAGGAGGGTGCGAAACACCCTGGACAGCGGAGGTCTTGAATCCCAACTTTCGCATCACCGCTAACAGATCCGCTCTTTGCAGTGGCTTAGGAAGGTAAGCTGCAAACAAGCCGTTCTGCTCGTCTCCTGTGCTGTAAGCGCTAACAGCGATGATTGGAGTGATGGTGTTCTTGTTGTTCGTGCTCTTGATATACCGAGCAGCGCTTTCACCATCCACTACGGATCTCTCAGCCTCAGCAGATGTGGCGGCGACAAAGATAGATGCACTTACGGACTGGCATGTGCAGGTCCATCAGGATACAGTCGAATTCTGTGGGGCGCTCAGTTTAGATTGTCTAGATGATAGCAACAACTCACTGATGTCGCCCATAGCAACACCAATCGCTTCAGAGCCATTAGCAACTACCACGCAACGACATCCAAGGCGGATGAGCAACGTCTCTATTATCTTAGCCGTGATAGGATTATCCTCGGCCAGTAAGCAGGTCACAGCACGATCCGTGGGATCTGGCCCTTTGCGCAAATCCACAGAATGAACAGACGAAGGAGGCGTCACCTCGGACTGACTAAAACTTTGCCCTATTGCGGAAGGCCAGTTGTCAGAGCCTGATCCATCGCCCGCACTACTCGAAATAGACGCAGTTCGTAATCGGCTCGGCATCGTGTTTCTGCGCTCGACGCCATCAAAGTGATTCAGTTTGAACCTCTCGATTGCGCCAAACTCCGATGGTTTGCGGGTATGATTGCCAGAACTACTCCCTGGTGTGGACGGTGGTACGCTTGCTCTTGACGGCGAGGAAGCGATCGACGACGTCGACGTCGACGGAGAAGGAGGGCCTTGGGAGATGTTTTTCTGGTCTATGGTCGTCACAACGCTCGGAGGCTTCTTATGGCGCTGTGATAGACTACGCCTTCGCGTGCTGATGCTCACTGAGTCGGACAAGGTATGAGTGATAGGGGCTAGCTGATCCGTCTTGAGCTTGCGAATCACATCGTCGTTCGCCTGCTTCAACACCGGTAGGTTCTTAAAACTGAAGGACCCAAAGTCATCGCTGGCTGGAGAAGGGGCCGAGTCTCGGTTGCTTGGTAAGGGAATGGGATTTGGCTGTGCGGTGGTCGGATTGATGACCGGGCTCTCCGCGTTCGTGATAGCAATATCGTCGTCATGGAACAATTGAGGTATCGCTCCTCGGGGATCGAAGTAATCCGTCGACTCCGGGTCCGAAATTTGCGGTATGAAAGCAGCTTCTTTCGAAGTGACTTTATCCCACTCAATCCCCTCAAAAAAGGGGTGATTTTTAACTTCATCGGCACCGTTGGCACCCAATCGTGTCGCGGGGTTGGTGTCCATAAGTCTTCGCATGAAATCCTTGACTTCGTCCGAGAAGTCTACCCAATCTTCGTGCCACTCGATTTGTCCCGAGAGTATGTTTTCAAATACCTTTTCCGGAGTCTCGGCATGGAACGGTGGGATCCCATACAAAAATTCGTATGTGATGACCCCGAGAGCCCACTAAAAGGACAATGAGTAACTGTACGTCTTCGAGTACAATGTAAGGATCCGCACCCAATCAACGGCAGCGTCATCACCACGAAGACCTAGTATTGTCTCGGGTGCCAGATAGTCCGGCGTGCCGACGAACTTTTGCTCTCCGGGAGGAGTATTGCCGCCCGAATGTGACCGTAGATCTGTGGTGAGTTCCGTGGCGAACGATTGTAACGGACTGTCTGCGGCCCTGCTCCGCCTCGAATAAAAGTTTGATACCAACTCAGAACCACTGCCTGACTCGCTGATGTCATCTGCGGGAAACTGTAATGACGACGTTCCATTCCGAGATGTGGGATACGCTCCTTGCCCAAAATATGAACCTCCGTCGGACGGTAACATAGGAGAAGCGAGGAAACCTGAATCCATGGAAGGGGGCCGAGACCGCGAGTCGTACCTCGTGCGATGGCGAAGTCCCATTCCCATAGGTCCTTCTCGTGTCTGTCGACCTAAGAGACCAATCCTGCTCAGTCCGAAATCGGTGAGCTTCAAGTGCCCGTGCTGGTCGATGAGCAGGTTATCCGGCTTCAGGTCCCTGTTTTGACAATGATCTGTTAGGTTGACCATTTATATATAAACAACAAGCTCGGCTTACCGATGAACAACGCCTCGGTCATGGAGGTACTCAAGACCCAAGACCACTTCCGCAATGTACTGACGCGTCCACTCTTCCGGCAGCGACCCCAGCGACTTGATGAGAGCAGCGCAGTCACCCCCATTTAGGTACTCCATAACGAGGTAAAGATTCTCCTTGCTTTGGAAAGTGAAGTATAACTTCGCTACGAATGGCGACTCCGCCTGCTTCATGAGGATCATCCGTTCTGCCTTTACATTGGTGATTTGGTTCTTTGCGATCATGTCAGCTTTCTTGAGAACCTTGATCGCATAATAGTCGCCTGTAGCCTTCTTCTTGGCAAGGAAAACCGAACCAAATGCACCCTTGCTTATCGGCTTGATGATGTCAAAATCCTTGATGGAAGTTGGTGTAGAACGAGACAGTGGCACCGCGGACGGCTGGCGGGGAGATAGGGGTGCATTGGAAGATGTTGGACTAAACATCGGATTGATAGTGGAATGTCGTCGGTGTCCACGGCGAGTGGCAATTGGGGCATCTCGAGGGAGAATGCTGGGTGACAAGGGAGGTGTGACTAGAAGTCGTGGTTCGAGGAGGTTGTTGGTGGATCGACGGGCCCTTAGCGTGCCGTTCTCGGCAGGAACCTCATTGAGATCCATGTATGGTGGGTAATCATCCGGGCCCGCAGAAGCGGTGATCGGTTGGGCCAGAGCAAGAGGAGACGATATAGATGATGGCGTCGAAGATCTGGTGGGCATCTTGTTTATCATTTGCCAAGTTGCCGGAATTGAAGTAGGAATTGGCATAGAAACTGGTTGCCGGATCTCGTTTGGCACAGTGGGAATGGGGGACGAAGGGGCCACAGGCGTAGGACCAGATGATAACATATCTTCGACCGAGCTGATAGAAGCACTCTCCGATGTAGCCTGAGGTAAGGAAGTTTCCTCCATTGTTTCGGGTGTCGCACCGCCGATGTGCGCAAGATCGTTTTCGTTTTCGTTGCTACTTTCCTCTTCATAGTCGACGGTCGCCAGACTTTCTTCCACTCTCTCCTTCCATTCGTGCCATATCTTCTCCGAGTATCGAATGGTATTCTGCATACGAACAATATTGTCCACCTTTTGTCGCATTATGCGCTCGGCATCTTCGACTAGTTGGGTCAACGCGGCATCCTCTATCGTCGCTTTGCACCAGTTTCGCACTTGAGATATCTTCCGCTCCGAGGTCGGGGAGAGCAGTCTCTGTCGCTCGATAGGTTCCTTCGACTCCTCCTCCTTAAGGGAGGGAATGGTAACTTCCAGTGCAACCTGCAAAATTTCATCCAATTGTTCCAATAGCCGACGCTGCATCTTCTTCACGCCAACACGCTGCATTTTGTTCGTCCGGAATAGTTGAAGAGGGTTTGACATACTGGGTGATGTGGATGGGGAGAAGATGGGTACTCCGCGGTATTCAGGAGGAATCGCCGGCGACGAGGTCTCCAATGCGAGTAAAAGCTCTTTGATAGTGTTCTTGAGCTCACCAATGGATTCGTTGCACTCGCTAATTTCTGCCTCGAGATGGTGCACTTCCGCACAAGTCTCGCTGTGCTTCTCAAAGTACCACTGCGGGATATGGCACTCACAGATGCGACATAGAATGGGTTCGGTGGATATGGGCTGTGTGAACGGAAAGGGTGTCACAGGCTCGTCGGCCATACGCTCTGCTATGTGTGGTTCCTCTGGCAGAGACTCTTGACAAATTTCTCCGGATTCCAGGATAATGGGGGGAGACGGGTATTCGTACCGCGGAGGAGCGATGGGTTTGACAACCCACATCGTGTGAGAGGGTTGTGCGTCCTCGCGGTCAATCATGAGCATACCTTTGCCCTCCATCTGTTGGTAAAGGACACCGTTCACGAGAGGTTCCTGATGGCCGTCAGGTTGAACTTGCAGCCGGAACCTAACTTCGACCGTGTGAGAATCATCTTGCTGAAGACGTTGAATTGCATCCTTGAAAACAGTCCAATCCGACGGCGCAAGTAAGTGCGATATCCGTGTCCCCGAAAGCTCTGTGGGTTCAGTTCTAATAATATCAAATGTCAAATGGTTGTCACCAGGTCAGAGACTGAGATCTTACCCAACGACAACTCTCCAAGCATAATTTACCCAGATGAAGTGATCCCCGTCCAAACTGAGCTCCATGATGATATTCTGGTTCTGAGCAGTCTCCGCCTGAAGACGCAGGCGCTCGGTAGCCAAAACTCTAGCAGATTCGTTATGCTCTGGTAGTTTGTTGGGCGAGCGAGATGAGGGATCCGGGGAGGTCGATTTTCGTAAGAGCTCCTTTGGGTGTTCATCCCTTGAACGCCTGCCCTGACTGACCACCCGACTCATTCGTAAACGGTGTTCGTCTTCGAGAGACATGCGGAACGGCCCCTCGTCCTTATGTCCGCGAGTAGTCGGCGTTGGTGCTGGAGGCTGTTCTTCCGAGGGCTTGAGCACGAACATGAGAGGTTCATCTTGTTCATCCTCGTTGGTGTCGTCGAAATTCCAAAACTGCTTCTCTGCTTCCCACCACTCCACGACCCGACTGAGGCTAGCGACGGCAAGTAAGACTTGCACGTACCAATTTCGTCCGTGCCAATCTGGATGATCGTCCCAAGCCTTTCCGATCTGCTGGACACGCTGAACGAGGGACTCGCAGACCTTTGGTTGGGCTGTAAGCTGCGCAGTGGACATTTCTGTGACATCGGTTGCAACGCCTATGAGGTCGTAGAGCGCGGTCATGATAGGATCAACGGGGTCATCAACAAAGATGCGTGACGAGCGGCGATTGACAGTGGAAACCGGAAGTACGTCAGAAAAGCTGCCATGCGTTGTGGCAGGGGGCAGGGGAGATCGGGATCTGGAAGTGGAACGTGAACTCTGGCCGGATCTAACGGGGCGTATGGGAATGTGGACTGTGCGTGAAAGTCTGCGGGAAGGGAGGGATTGGGATGGCCAGGCCGTGGGAGGGATGGCACTGGACTGTCTGCGGGGGCTGGTGGTATCGGAGAGTGTTGTAACAGGAACGATGGGACTAGGTCCAGCGCTAGAGGAAGGAGGAGTGGGAGTAGACCTTTCCCAAGGATTGGTGTTTTGTCTGCGCAAGGAGGGGCTGAAGGAAGAGGATGTGGATGCTGCAAGAAGACCCGGGGACGAGGTCCGATGAGTCAGAGCAGGAAGGGAACAAGTGCCATTCTCTGGAGACGCACGTTGACGACTATGACGGCCCTCCTGTTCGGCCTCGTAGCCACTGTCGGAATAATCGTCTGCCCGGGAGGCGGAACGGGGCTGGAAGAGGAGGGGGTCGTGGAGAGACTCATCACCGTACTGAGAGTCGCGGTCAAGGTCACGATCACGGCAGGAATCGCGATCGACGTCGCGGTCCTGGTCACCCTCATGGAGCCTCTCCTCGAAGAAAGTGGTGATATTGTTGATTACTCTACGGAGCTCCTTGTCACAGTCTGCCTTGGCTGTCCTGAGACGACGAGTGACATGTCTGCGGACAAAGGGCATGGATACGGTGTTTAAGCCTGAGCCAAGGGAGCTGGACAATGTGGAGTGCTGGTTGACATCGGGGGTCAAGACGAGGGGACTCGGGGCCTGGCGACGGGGGACGTCGGACATGTAGAGAAAGCGATGTGGATGGGTCAAAGAGGGCGGGGAGGGAATAAATGGAGGGCGACAGAGAGCATCAGGCGACGGCGACGGCGACCAGTGACGAAGTGAAGGGCGGGCGATGCTTCCAATGTCTCGGCGTCCTTTCAATCTTGTCCACACAACTTTTATTTTATTTTATTACCCATGCCGAGACTCTCCGGGGTCTTGGCCACATCCCCCCAATTTTTTTCTCCTATTATGTAAGCCACCCTTTCTAAACATGCTCCTCGTCGACCTCGCCGCCCGTGCTCTGGCGCGAACTCGCCCGCGTCCCTCAGCTCTCCGCCTTTCTTCCACCCTCAGAGGTGACCAGGAACATCTCCACGACATCCTCGGCCAGGCAGAAGACGCGCGCAGTATGTCTCCCTTGCCCGTTTGTCCACCGCTCCTCACCTCTCACAGCCTCCGACAACCCGGGCACCCAATGGCAAACAACCGGTCTTCGCAGAAAATTCGCTCCTGGCCTGGTACGACCTGCATATTTCTCTTTACACACCACTAACCGCCCCAAAGTTCATTCGCCCCCACTATTGGTCGCACAAGCACCGGTGTCAGCCAAGGAACGTTAGAACTGCACCTCCCCTGGTAGCACCCGGCCGGAAAGAGGCGTTTCAGTATGACATTTTTCGCGAGTTTGGTATAGACCCTCTTTGGGAGACGAGCAACTCGACCCTCCTCGCCACATTCGTCTCTGAGCTCGGCAAAATCAGACCTCGCACACAAACGCGCCTCACAACCAAGACGCAGCGCAGGTTAGGCAAGGCCATTCGCCGTGCCAAGATGATGGGCGTCATTCCTTTGTTTTACAATCCCCGCATGATGCCCAAGCCAGGGCAGCTATAATAGTTGTGGATCACACTCTTGCATTGTATCCGTCGCCGGTATCGTGTCCCAATTGATTGGCGTCCCTGATTGTGTCACTCGCACGCCAGGGCTACAAGCAGCCAGTTGAGCCAGATCGCCGTAAGCAAGATGATGGTCACGCAGGCAACGCTCAGCATCGTAAGCACTGGTACACAATCTCTATAGTTCTGCCAGCAGCATCGTGCCCAAATTCTGCACAACTTGATCTCCGATCGCCTTCTCCACCGTTTCTTCCAAATGCCGCTTGGGATCCTGCTTCCCCACATGACGAGTCTTCAATTTATCTGCAGAAAGCGTAGACTCCTCCTGCACGGATTTGTTGTATGCCTCTGATAGCGTAAGCATTTGCTGCGGCGCAAACAGTTCATCTCAAGACACAGAAATTTCGGATCGGAGCTAACCTTGATAGCGTCTTCATTGTTCTCCTTGTGAGAACAGAAATCTTTAAGTTTTAGACCCTCTGTCCAGTTCCGCTTATGTAAATTCATCAGCATTGCTTGCTCCAGCTCGGTCTTGCGGTAATTGACAGCAATAGAGTAATAGTGGCGGTTCAATCCATGAACCAGTGCCTGGATCGAAGGCTTGTTAATGTGTCCAATGTTGGATGTTGTTTGCCGTGGCTCCCGACCCGCAAGCACGGTCTGGGGGTTGATGAGACGGAAGGCATCAATGACTACCTTGCCTTTCACAGACTGGATGGGATCAATGACCACCGCAACGCAGCGGTTTTGCATTTGTTCAAACGACTAGGCCGAAAAGGTGAGATTGTGCATGGCCGATCAACGACAATCTTACTTGTTGTGTATTGATGTCGACACTCGATAGCCAGCACCCAAACCCTGGATGTGAATGGTACCACCCAACAACCATCTCAGGTCTGATGCACACGGATTCAATGAACGCGAAAACGGGCACTCAGCGAGGACTGCTCACCGGCCAGTCTGCTTCAGCATATCGACCATCTTTGTTTGAAAGACATGATCGACAGATTCGACGGTGACCGTCGTGCCTGATTGGGGCATGGCGAAGACGTCGATGACTTGCACCGTGTACTCGTCGACGAATTCCCCGAGCATGAGGCCCATGACCTCCATGGGAACACCAGCACGCCCATGCTTCAACATCTTCACGAGAATAAGCTTTCACACATGAGTGAATTGGTTGCTGCGGACCTTCAACAGCGCCAACGATGAGATATGAATGACTTCTCCACTGTGGTCTTTACATGAGTGCAATGCGTCAGGGGGGTGGCGACGACTTACTTGTCCGGAACGGTGGTGTCAACTGGGCCGCGCATGTTGGCCCTGATCTGATTTCCAATGAGGCTTGATATGTCGTCCATGGTCGTTGCGCGCTGAGGTTTCGTCAGTATGTACTATGCGCTCCGCTGACGCGTCTTTCTGGTTGTGCCTTGTTAGGCAAGACCCTCTAATTCAAACACATGCAAACACCTCCCAAGTTGCAAAGCTTAATGCCACGAAATCGCAGGGCTGACTGCTATGCCCACCAGCGAGCTCTCTGATGCTCTTAACCCATATTATGCACAGCAAAGGTCCAGGCCAACGCATCTATCGGGAAACCAGCGACCGCCACCTGCCCTACAACCGGCTGCACCGCAACACGCCCTGCATCGTAGTGTAGCTATCTCTGAACCACCCGGGCTACCTGCCACACCTCCCACCCCACCAATGTGAGCAACCAGCGCATGTATCTCCTGCACACTTGATTCAGTGGACTCACAGCGGCCATATTCCTGCACGTTCCACCAACCCACACAGCGGTGGAGTCCATGCGGTGCAAGAGCTCTTGCGCTTCCTGGCTTCCACGAGGGAAGCACAAGAAATAGAGCACAAGCGGAGGATTGCCTGGGAACAAGAACAAGAAGCCAAATACAGACTCGGTCAGGCGGAGATGGAACGTCGTATGCTCGAGATGCGGCAAGAGATCACTGCACTGAAAGCGCGTGTGGCTTTCAGCAGCCCCGCGTTCTCGTCAGCGGTTGGAGCTTCTGTGAATGTTCAGGGTAATTCTGCGTTGTCACAACATTCGCAACTCGAGTATACATCGCTCGTTTCCTCGTCACAGCAGCCGACTCCGAGTACCTCTCCCACTCTATCGCATTCCTCGACTCCTGCGACACTCTGCTCTCCAGTAGCGGGTCAACCTGCAGCCGGACCGTCGACAGATCCGATACTTGATTCCGTGGAAGCATCGACTTCGGCTGCGTACCTCCCGCCGCCGTTATTACCTTGTACTCGCTTTGTGAATGTAAACCCTTTGTCATCTCTTCGAAACGTAAAGGGGCATTCTACGGCAGGATCGGACAGCGAGGAGCCGAACAGCGAGGACGAGTCACCACCGCTTCAGTATCGTGTGCGTAGGAAAAACCACCACGACACACGTTGTCTCACGATTCAGGTAATTCCGTCTTGGTTTCAGCCGATCGCCGTGTCATTGCTGATATCGTGTGGGTTATCAAGCACGCCATGCGCAATCACTTGTTGCGTGTCATGATGCTCGAGACGGACAAAGACTTGCCGGACAGCCATGTAGAAGGCACGCCGCTGGGTCCCGACGAACCTGTTCGATTTGTATGGGATAAGACGCCGAGGCAGTCGGTGCACAACGGACGGATGAAGGAGCGAGTGCTCAAAGACCTCAAAGCCGATCGGAAATTGTACAGACACGTGCCGGACAGGGACTTTGGGAAGAAGACGTTGGATGCTGTATTTGATCAAGCATTTGTGACGTTTCGACAGAAATTCAAGGCACAGAGGGACGACTCTGCCGCACGGGCTCACAAACAACGGGAAGACCTCAAGGCACAGCGTGCGCGGCGAGTGAGTCGACGCAAAGTGGTATGTTTTGGAGTTACTACTACATATGCATGGCGTCGCTCAGTGTCTGCTTTACAAGAAACTTGGGAACCGCTCGGATGCACGGAATAAAATGGCGGCGTTTGAGCATGTTACGTTTGATGGGGCACTGCAATTTGAGTGTATGTCGTCGGAGGAGTCGGAGGTCGAAGAAGAGACCGGGGCGATGCTGTTCCGAATACGAGGCTTTCCGTGGCGGAGCGTGCGGTTGCAGCGGTTTTTCGATGCGCTAGACGAAGAAGACAGGGTGGATAATACACAGCGACCTCGACGGGGGGTGGGTCGGAGGGAGCGGATTCGTGGAGTGGCGAAGGAAGGGATACTTGTACCGCCCAAGGGTGTTGCTAGTTGGATGATCAGCAAGGGGTGGATGCGGATGATGGAGGTGTCGCATGGGGAGGTAGTTGGGATGGTCAAGGGGGACGTCGTCGATCCGGCTGGGTTTGACTGGGCTCAGTCTGACCTTGTTGGGGCGGAGAGCGAGTGATTTCCCACGATAGACCACTTTCCTTCTTACTACCTTGATGCACATCTTCACTCCCCATCACGTGTCCCTAGTCGCTGCCTGCTACCCCCCCTGGTCCGCTCTCCCCTCCGCAGGCCCAGAGTACCGTCCGAATGCACACGAGCTCTCCCGTCTCACATACTATGCCACTAACCGTCCGGGAAAGATACACAAGCTCGGCACAGAGCTCGAGAAGCACACAAGATCAGAGTGCAGCAAAGCTCGAGCAGGAAACCCACGTGCACGAGCGTGAGCGTCCAAAACTGCCCCTTTCTATCCGCTCACCCCCCCTCCAGCTCCCTCCTTATCACTCTCGCCATCCTCCGCGCCTTGGCCATCGAATGCCGCCGCGACATTTCCCTCCTTTCTCCCTCCCTCCTATCCTGTCTCAAAGTCACCCTCGACCTTGTCTCTTCCGACCTCGAGATCTCTGCTCGTGCAGCAAGCGTCGTGTGTATCTCTCCGCCGTCCCGCCACACCGTCTAACTCTTTACAGCTCACGGCATGGTGCACGTATACCGATGGTCATGCCATTGGCGTAGATCCAGAAATGACTCAGAATTACCTCCTGGTGCTCGGTCGCTTTGCAAAGCAGTCCACCGCAGAGGTAAAATCCGTCGATCACGAGCTGAGAAACAGGTAATCTTTGTCCCTGTCCGTTCACACTCCCAACTCCAATTCAATGTCCAGGACACGTCTGGTCGGCCTAGCCGCAATCACCGGCGTAGTGAACTCGGAAGCGTTGTATTTCTCTTCCACCCAGTTCAAGTCACAGGTCTCCTGGATCATCCACGCTCTCCTATTTCCTATTTTGCAATCAGATCTCAAGTTTCTCGACGAATGGTGCGTTACTCGTGTTCCATCACCTGTGCCATATCGCTCACCCCTCCAAACTTAGTGTCTCGGCCATAAAGGACAATACACCATCAGTCTACATGGCAGAATTTCGTACCCGTCCCCCTGATCAAAGGAGGGCCGCATCTATCCATGTTCACGTCGACGGCGAATCCGGTCCTTCGTCTGCGGACGTCCTGACAGCATCCCTTCGTGCCTTCTCCTCGCTCTCGCGGCACTCGAATGCTGCACAAATCGGTCATATATTACAGGCAGCGTTTGAGACCATGGATGATTCACAGCTCTGGCACAAGGTCGATCAATCCTGCTGGTTCGCTTGGAAAGCGTGCGAATGGACCCAGTACCAATATCGATATGCCGTTCCATCCCGGCTAGTCGAGCGACTACTCGAGACACACGATACCTCGGTCTCTACCCATCAACAGAGAACATTGACAAAGATGCTCACCACAGTATTCACTTCACCAATCCCTCTGGTCAACCTCTCGACCTCAGACATTGTATCTAACCTCATCACACTCATCCTCCGCAGAGTCTCATTCAACCCCGACGACGACTTACTTCCTCTGTTGGTGGAGAGCATTGGCTCCCTCGGCACGCACGTCTACTATTCTGACCAGATCCAGGATCTGGCTAGCGAACTCATCAGTCGTCTTGTGACGGTCGAGATTCATGGCTCGCCATCATTAGAGAGAGACGACTACAACAAACGGCGGTCACAAGCAATCAGATGCTTGTTGGCTGGGCTTTCACGTCTTATTATAGTCGCCGGCGCAGCAAGGAAGGATGACCATGACAAGACCACGATGTCTCCCGAGTCTTCATTCTTACTGAGCGGCGGCGCTTCGTCACCAAGTCCCCCGGCTCCACAACGGAGGAGAGTATCTGGAGAGGTATGGTATGAAACACTGATTCTTCTGTGTGATGGTGATTACGCGGTGAGAAGTGACTACGCTCATACGTTGGTCACGTATTTGCGTCAAGAATTTGCGAAACGCGGCGACCCAGGCAGCGTCAAACGTTCAAGGAGACCGGCGGAAGAATGTTACCCTTTCCAGGTGAACAACATCAGCCTACTGCTCTTCGGCGATACTGGCACGCGGTCATTACACGCTACCCATGCTTATCTATTCATGCTGGCCACTTCGACCTCGCTTGGGTCTGCCACCGACCTTTCTCCGTCCCCAGCTTATTCGTTGAATGGCGACCTCGCATCCATAGGGGTCTCTTCTTCAACTCCAAGCACTGACCCACTCGGGCAAGCCATGGAAACTGCAGAGATACAACTATCTCGACCCCCTTCCTCCCGCCGTTCTGCCGGTACCATCACGCGGTCCCGGAAAGCTTCCAATACCCAGAGGCTATTAGAACGTACTCCTGAGAAGGTTTCATCCGCTAGCCTCGCCTCCTTATCGGACTATGCACTCATTCTCCATGTTCTCACTGCCATCCATGAAGAGGTTCCCATCCGGGGCCTTTTAACTGGAATCCCCATGCTCCTCTCACTAGACGTGGCTTCCCAGATAGACGACGAGCCGGATCTTTCCGCTCGACAACGTGCTAAAGCGGTGCAGGAAGTTATTACTCGTGTTTGGCTTGTTATTGGCCAAGTGTGGGAGTGTGCTGAGCTGATCAAACTCGCAGAAAGTGTAAGGGCGGCGCAAAGCTTTTCTACTTTGGTACTGATGCATGGATCTCATACAGGCACTCGCTTCATCGCATGGTTCTGTAGTCCTTCCCCAAGTGGCAGCATTTACCCCTGGTGTTTTACGCCCACCAGAAGAGCAGGTTATGTTCCCTCCGGTTACGGAATCAGAGATGGTGGTTGAATGGTCACATGTGAACGCTGAAGAAGCACTCTCGTTGATCGTTTCCTCCAAAAATGTTCAGGAGGCGACCGGCTTGGACCGGCAAGGCTTGTTACGCAGATTGACTGCTCAATGGTCTGCGGAAGCCGCCCTAAAGGATTGTGAGCTCCAAAACCCTCCCACGTATTTATAAAATAACTGGTTCCGCTTAGCCCTCGAACGACCTAATACACACCGGCCCCTGACGGAGAATGGATCTCCGTTACTTAAGCTGTCACCTGCACTGATGGCAATTGAGAACCTTTCCCTTCAGAGCCTGACCAGATCTGTACGTGGCGTCGGTGTTACCGACCTGAGGGAAGCTCTAGAAGGGCGAGCAGGAGCTTCTAACCCCACCCTCGTCCGCCCCCCCTCTGTGTCAACACTTGATCATGCGCTATCATTTGATATTCAAACACCCCGTCCTCAAACGAAGCCGAAGCCTAGATTCAAGAAGCGAGCTGTGACAGCTGGGTCGGGCGAAGTGCGGGATGTCTTGAATAAGCTTGGAATAGGGAAGCCCAATGGCACCACCAACCTGTTAAAAGCGTCTTTCCCATCTATGCAAAAGCCCGATCACACGTAGGTTTTCAGTATTTAACATTCTTCGCTGGGTGCTAATCACCGTGATCTGCCCCCGTTGAAAAAGCTCCAAGCCCACTATACTTTTATCAGGTCCTTGAAATTGCATCGAACGTTCCTTCGCTCCTTTGCTCTCCATAGACTTCGCTTCGCTATCTATTATTTTATTGTTCAGTGCATCTTTCGCTAATATATACTCGGATCATCGCAAAATGGCTATCATCTCCCGTTTCAAGGACACGAATAGTAGCATATTTATTACGTTGGTTGCCTCCTTTTGCCCGCAGAAATGATAATTCTTCGAGCTCCTTCTTCCTTTTGCGTCCAAAAGCTAAGCTCACCCTGAGCTTTGGGGTGGGATGTGAGACGCGTCCCCTTCTGCCGTAGATATGTTTGCACACTGCACGCTGAACATTGCAGAAAGACTTACAATTAGTCCTTGCAAGAGTACCTCATAGATGGAGGACTGCTTGGTAGCTTTCGCGACCGGGTCTGTGATCTGTTCCGTGTGTCGGAGAATGAGCTTGTTCAACTCTTGTTGAAGCCGAAAAAGACTACACGAAAGTCAATCCATAGGATACATAGACACGACACCAAGAACCCAAGAACGCACTTGCTGAATATCATGGTCTCTTCAATCTGTTCCGTCAGCAAGACCAACGACTGGAACAAACTAATGTAGCGTTTGCAAATCTGCAAGGTGGTCGGCCGAGCTGGCAGCGGGTGAGCGCTTTGACACTTACGTTCACCACCAGTACGTCAGTCGTCACGGGTGCCTTGCTGAAATAGCCGCTAGGACGTTCCGACAATTTCTTGAGCGAATCACAGTGCTCCGAAATGACTTTTTGGAATACGGGCCAAAGCTGCAGACGCATAGTGAAGAAGAAAGTCTCCAGAGGTGAACACTGGCGTTTTTGAACTTCTGCAGTGACAGCTTCCGTCAGCCGGACCATAGTCAGGAGGGGAGTCGGAGGTGGTGGTGGTTCGATGACGGAACCCAAGAATGTCTAGATAAATGAGAAAATAAATTGTCAAGTTCATTCTCCTGGCTGACGCCCATGACCTGCCTTTGTATACTCCAGAACAGGGTCAAAGATCTTCTTCCAAATAGTACTAAGCTCCGTTCGTTCAGCCTTGTCCATTGTGGCGAGACGGCCGGGTCCTTGGGGTACAACAAATCCAGAATTCGGGACGGGTGTCCTCGCTTCCGAATCAGCCGCGGAATCGTTGTCGTCGACCTCTTTTTGATCTTGAGATTCTGATGTGGCAGAGAGTTGTCCAAATTCCAGCTCTCTAGCGGATGGTGGGGGTTCCAAGGGCTCAACGAAGAAGAACGATGCAACAAATGAATATTCTGCTGTCGCATTGTCCATCAGAACCAAGAACAGGGATCTCAGGATAGCTTCGATCGGCTCTTTCTTGTGATGAAACTTAGCTCCTACACCAACGGATAGAGTCGACGCACTTACATGAGCTTTATCGTCAGCCTGATACGCAAGTATGACACCCGGTCCGTCTAACTTTGCGTAGGTCAGGCGCTCAAAGTCTACGCCATTGCTGTCATTCTCTGCTGACATTGTCGCAATACTTTCGAATCTCTCAGTAACCCGAGCCTGAAGACCATCGATCACGGATGAACGGGTAACCACAACGAAAACTTACCTTCAGCCAACCAAGACTGCGAATATATCGTCGAATCGCAGTCTCATAGTATGTGCGAGCGGCAGCGACATACGAGTCTTGTACCTCCTTCGCCACGGGTTCAGCCTGACGTTTCAAAAAACCGAACAAGGCGCGATATTTGAGGAACCCGGAAGATTGCAACACCTGCATATTGGTCGTCACGCTATTCTTTATCCCGTTCAACAGCGCAAGGAAGAAGGCACGAAGTTTCGTCGCTGTCTTGTGGGTCTGTGTGGTTATTTCCTTTTAAGTACCAGATAGAAAAGAACATACGACTATCCGGAGGGCTTCTGCAACATCCGCCAAATCTCTAGCAGCCTTGACGCGTGACCGTGCGCGTAGGGTGTCGAGCTGCCTTTCAAAGTTAGCAACCACAGGTATCCATGCTTCCCCAACTTCGGTGTCGAGTAATGTAGCAGCTAGTGTGGGCGGAATGGTCAAGTCAGATATGAGACTTGACAAGGGTTTCTCGATTCTCTGTGCGCAAGTTTACTAACAGAACAAAGAAAGAGCGAAAGACACCGCACCCGACGGCTCTTGAGTCTGTTGTCGATGTTGATACTACGCTCTTGGAGTTCAGATATTTGACCAGATACGGCCGACAGGTCCCTTTGGAAGGTAGATAGGAAGGACTCTAACGAGTCCAAGAGGTGGATGCTGGTCTGCTATACGCGTCAGGTACACGCATGATATTTGATGACAGTTGACTCGCCTCGACTTGATCATGGAACTCGACGAATTCCTTGGCACGAGAACGGACTTAGCAAAATGTCATGAACAGTAAGAGGTGTATTCTGGGGGGCAGCTCACGAGAGGGTTTGGAGACATCCCCACGGTCCTCTGCGTGGTTGTGCAAGTGGGTATCGTATCCTGTCATCTAGTAGGTCAAGAGATCTCAGTATAAGGTCGGAATGCTGACCGTTGGGTGATGCCATCCAGTGGTAGGATACTGGTCGGAAGTACTCCGGATACTGGCAGTGGCGGTGTCGACCGACCGACCATTATGTTAGCGGAGGCTGGTCATTGTCAGCCGCAACCATGTTGCAGCCCAAGCTCAGAACCGGCTATGTCAGTACACCGGACTCGTCGACCAGTCCTGACAGGACATCGTGTTCTGCTCGATCATGGCTCTTAGCTTCAGGACCGCTCGTAAGCTCTGGATGGGTAAGCCAATCCTCGTCCGATGAATCGATCACCCTTGACGAACCCGACTTGCCAGGTGTGGTTGCATTGTTATCCCTTACGTGCATCTTCCTTGCCGTCGTACTCTGGATGCATGGCTACAGCAAGTCCAACAACTTTGGTGCCCTGATAGCTATCCCTTGTTTCGCATTCGCCGGCGCTATCTGGACGTGAGTAACTCGCCCAACAATCCCCGTCGTCTCCTTCGTCTACAATATTCCTGAAAAAAGGATTTTCAAGAAGATGTTCTTCTCCCCGCAAATCGTCTGTGTCGAGGCAACATGGGTTTTTGCCCTCCTTCCCTTTCAGATACGCAAGTCTGGAACAACCTAGTACTGTGCGCTACTAACCATCTGATTCACAGTGCTCGGTCTCTTCGCGTTTGAATCCGATAGTGCCCTTCGCTCCCGCTTCACTGCCGTTTACGAAGCTCTGGTGGCATTGGTCTGGACCAATGCTGCGCTAGGTATCTCCCTTGAATACCAACCAACCAATCGCATTGAAACTCTTCCAAGTCTTCTTATATGCAGCAGGGATCATTTCACTAGCGCTTCTCACGCAATTCTCGTGCGATCAGGAGATATGGGCGCGCGACATCGACTCCAGCCCGTGTCCATTCCCCTTTCCAATTTTGCTCGTTTACGCTTTCCCATTTGTTGCCAAATATTTTCGTGAAACCGCGGTCGAATCTCGAGAGGGTGCACCCACTGCCACCACCGACTACTGCCTCCCAGGCTGTCCTTGCCATACTAAACCGACCGAGGCACCCGGTTTGGGAGTCGAGAGTGCGAACTACACGGGAGAAACACAACCGTCTATTCCGATCCGCATCCCGACCGTGATGGAGAGGCAGAATGCGATTCGTGTTACACTAGGCCACATGGCTCGATAATGTTGTGATTTCCTGAGTAATAATGTGTTTAACCGATATGCAGGACGAGAGAACACGACAGCAGATTGAGCACCAGAATTAGAAGGGAGACAGGGTAAAACCATAAAGACAACAGTAAAGAGATAAGTTTCCAGAGCTGCAAATGTATCCTCAGTCTGCCATTAGCTGGCAAGTTCTGTCTGAAGTTGCTTGAGTACTGTAGGGTCTGTTTTGTCGAGGTAATTGAGCTTGAATATGTGCGCGCCTCCACAAACCCTCTCCGCTTCTTGCAGCGCCCTTGCAATAGATGTCGTGAGCGGAAGAGTCCGTACCGGATCGTGCTCGTACAGCTAGAGATTATTGAGTGATGTCAATATACAGCACACAAGATGAATGTACCGATTTGCGACGGTCGTATTCCAGGGTCCCTTCAGACCCGGCGTAATACGATGTTGGGACACTCTCTACATCCCAGTAGAGATTGAGGCCGCTAATAAATACATCTAATTAGGCTGCACCAACGACTTTTTTTTAAGAACTGACCCGTCTTCGCCATCCTCTGTGTGATTGCGACTTTCCCTCACTTCATAGAGGACGTCTGTCCAAAGATTGAAGATTTCATTTGGCACGCGCTCAAGTACCTCCGGGCGACCGGTTGAGACGAGAGACGCAATTCCGAGAGCAAGAAGTTTACGGTGCCGTGGCTCTGACATATGGTCAAACTGACAGGTAGAAAATATAAGATTCGAAGTGCAGCAAGAGACGGGACCAGATACCTGTCTCCAAAACTGATCCAAGATAACTTCCCAGATCTTTTCTTCGTGTACATTTTGAACTTGAGCCGCAGCAGACACGAGACGAATGAACATCTCGCGGTCCGTCAACGTGATACGGGCAAGGACAAAGACACACTCTGTCAGCATGATTGAGGAACTCTGTCGCAGGGCTGAATACTACACAATCGAACACAGAAACGAATTCCTACTTCATCATCGTCGAGAATTTTTACAATATGATTGAAGAAACCAGATCTGTGCACCGGTTCTCCCCACAGCGACGAGGGAGTCAGTTGGACCATAAAGTTCACGCAGTTTAAAACGCCTCTCTGGTTCGTCTGGAGGGCTTTGCCAAGCATGACACTCATGATTGCATTCATGAGGTCCAACGAAAAGTTCTGCAGGAGTTACCGGTGATGAGAAACAAGGGCATTTTACTAACATACCTGCATAACAAGGAACGCATCCGCGAAGAGATAGGATTCAACAATAAATGTAATCTTCCCTAATAGATCCAAATTACTTGCGAGTAATGCCATAGCAAGAGGGAATAGTTGGAGGAGGTTCGAGGTAGAAGTACCATGGAGGGCCGTAGAGTTTCGAAGTGCAACAAGCCAAAGGTTGACGCCATCTTCGTCCAGATTGATGGCCACCTGTAGGTGGATTCTGAGCGGCTGAACAGGGATCAGCACGGAGACTCACCTCAGGCGACAGACTTTCCTGAACTAATGGGATTACAAGCGGTACGAGAGAAGCAGAGTATTCTTTGGATGACTATCGTGTCCTCAATGAAAAACGTTGGATCACGTAGCAGCAAACGTACTTTGACCAAGCTTGTCACAACCTCAAGGAGTTGTGCCTTGAACAACCACTCTCTTCCAGCAGCAGTCCCTGAGAACATATAGTCAGCTGCAAGTCACCAACCGGCAAGGTATACAAACATAAAGTAGGGATTGCTTCTGCGATCATTTGTGTATGCGGGACGATTTGTTGGTCGGCATGTTCAATAACCACTTTCAAGCTCTTTGCGAGCCGTTGTTTCATTTCTACGGTGTCTGCTTCGCTCATAAGCTTCATCAACTCGGTGACGCTAGCAGGCAAGAAAGGGGCAAAGATAGCTGCGTCAAAACTGACAGTCTAGTAGGTCTTAGTTGTGTGATCATTGACTAGTTATAGGGTTACTCACATCCACACATTCGCGTAGTGCATTGGCAGCAGTGAGCCGAACAACAGCGTCTGACCCATGACTCCTGTCTTGTAGCAGGTAGACGAGAATTTCCCAAATAACAGGATCTGATGCAGGTGTGCACATGTCACCGATCCATTTGCCAATCAACCATGCAATACGACGCTTGATAATCGGGAAGCTGAATGGTTGTCAGATGCCGCGAAATGTATTGATTAAATCTTACTTTGGATTCGTCTCTCTTGCTTCGACGATAAGTTTGTGACGCATCCATTCGTTGAACGGGATGATGTCACGAAGCCTGCTAGCACATCTTCCTATCGCACAATACAGCGCCTCTTTTTGAACGACGCTTGCTAAATCTGTGGTTGGTTGTTCTACGCCAGGAGGGTGAACGGATGTTACACGGAAACAACTTGAAGCTGGAAAGCTCACCAATCATGGCTTTGAAAGTGGATTCCATCAAAGGGACAACGTAGTCCCGATATTGTGCCGCGAGCGTCATGAGAACGCGTTCTCCACAGGGCTACACCGTTTAAAAACAGATGAAGATCACGGAGTGCGAGAACATACGCGAAGTTCATATTCCCAATGTTCGTTTTCTTTGTCTTCTTCATTAACCCATTCTTCAGGATCAGCCATCCAGCCCTCGAGATCAGATGGATTGAGAGGAATGAAACGCGTAACAAGCAACTGGACCGAATCTTCGACAAACTGCTGTGACAGCGCTGCGGATGGGACGTCAGTGAAGAACGGGTCGTCCAAGGAATTGTCTGTACTGGTATCAGTAATCGGACCGCCCTTTCGGAAAGGGGTCCATTTGGCGAGGTTTTCTTTAAAAAGGACCATCGCTTGGACAAGGAATCGGACTGGATAAACGGCAGCAGATGAATCTGATGTCGAATAAATGAGTTGAAGTCTATGAACTCTTTCCGACAAATTTCTCGTACCTTGAATCATGTCTCCCGAGCGATGGTTGGTAGCTTCTACAACCTTTGACCAGTAGTACAAAACCATGTCGTTACACGTTGGGAGTTCGACGAACTTTGCAGTGTCGTGTTGTTGTAGCTTTCTGAAGAATTTGCCAAAAAGACGGATGTGGTGTGTTAATCGATCGATGGAAAGGGCCGTGATTGGGTCGGAGGCCGGCATAGCTCGTACAGCGAGAACCAGGCTGATACGTAGCTCTGAAAGTGCCGTAAGCTGAGCGGTAGAACTCTGAAATAATTGAAGGAACTAGGACAGGAAAGGTCAGAGAACCTGGTTCAGCATATTCTCAACACAACACTTGCCCATTCTTCAAGTTCTGCGAGCTCGCCTTTCACGTCCCTGATGACGCGGGGCCATGACCATAATGCCATCTTAGCGAGACATTTGTAGATGAGGTGAGCTATTGTGAGAGAAACGACGGTACGTTCTTGACCCAGCAAGCCATTTATACTCAATATTGTGGGGGATATCTGGGAATAGTATGCGAGGATGATGTTGCGTAGCTGGTCCGTGATCTGGTGACGAGGAAGAACAAGAATTACGGTGTTAAGGAGGCGATCGTCATACCTGGGACATTGTCTTGATACCAGTGAGCATTTTCACGCCGGAAAACTCTTTGATGATAGAGTTGAGGACTTTCAAACTACGTCTCAAGGCAAGTGTTGATTGAATGGTCGCATTCGGGGAGCTGGCTAAGGAGAGCAAGCCACTTTCGATGACAGGCATAATTTGAGTGAAGAGAGATGGCCTAATACACCTGTATGGTAAACGACAAATTGCTGAACGGTGTGTCGAGACGCACCAACTGTGCGGATAGTCGAACCGAGCGATTTTTGCTACAATTATCTCATTACACTCGGCAATCTATTACGGGACATTAGTTGGAGACGGGAGTAGTTGAAGATGGACGAACGGTGTCATCTTCCTCGGACAAGAAAGCGAAGCATCGATGACGGATTTGTATGCGGTCATCTTCGCTCAGGAGCCTGAAAGGGTGATGAAAGGGGCGCGAGTGGCGGAGGGCAAGAACGGACGGACCTTCTGGATCTCCAGTGAGATAGAGCTGCGTTCTTGAATTGAATGATGCTCTGTTGTCTGACCTGCAGAGGTTGAGAGAGGTCTGCGGCAATTCGGTGGAGTGCATTGTAGGTGCCCGGGTGGTCGAGGAGGACTTTGAGGCGATCAGTGGAAGCTTTGAGCTGTTGTGGGATCTGAGAGGCGGTGAGGGTGATGACCTGGAAGAGCTCGTCGTCGTCGACGATGGGTGGCGGGTTCATCATCGATCGCGACGAAAGACTTTCGAGTCGTGCGGATTTAAATTGGCGAGTCGCGAGACTCATTAGAGACAAACAGACGTAAATAACGCGTCTTTGCCATGCGACAAGTCGATGACGTCGTCGAAGATTCTGAGCCGGAGCGAGAGCAACGCAGAAGACGCGACGCTGACGGTGAGCAAACTTTAAAAGCACCCGTTCACCTATCAGAAGACCTCTCTCGCTTTGCCTATAAATCATCCTCGCGCATTGACACTCCCCCCACCGCGCACCCCGCCCCACCTCCACCCGCCCGTGTCGTCAGAAAAGCTCCTCCCGACCCTCAGCTCGTTCAGCTCTCCAAATGCGTCAGTTGCGGACTACGGTGGACGAGCAGGAAAACAGCCAAGCAGAAGCGCACACACATCGAACAATGTGCAAAGAAAAATCCCTTGTCCAAGGATACAATCAAACTCCTCGTCGAAAAGGAAATCGCCATCTTGTCCCCTACCCATTCACCCATGCCCGCCAATGACCCAAGCAAGAACGCGACCGGCACTCTGATGGATTCAGTCGTCCCCGCTGGTCCAGTCAAAAAACTCAAACGCCAGCAAGTCGTTCCCTCCGTCAGGTCCCTACCAGACACACGTGAGAGCATCTTGGACAGAGCCAGGGACATCCTTGGGCCTCCCGAGGGCCAGGCAGACCCACAGCCAACCCAGCAATTCGGTCAGAGCGCGTTAGCACGTCGTAACACGCAGCAGCCAAAGCGTCCCGCGTTGCTCGACGTAAATAGGTCCATGGAAGAACCCCCTCCCACCCAGCCCTTCGGAACAAGCTCTCTACGCGGGAGAATAATGATCTCAGAACGGTCGGCCGATGGTTGTGAGGAATCCTCTCTTCAACAGTTCGGTGCTTCAATGTTTGCCCAAGATTCAGTTTTGTCAAGTGACCGTGTGAGTGCCTTTGTCTGTTTTTATCTTACCCCGCTGTGATTGTGGAGCTCATCTCATGACCTCATCACAAGCATAAGCGTCCCGCCTCACCGTCTCTTGCAGTGGGCAGCGACTCTAGGATCGTGAGGCCACGTCTCCTGCAGTGATACATGCACGTTGTTTCGATGCTCTGGTCTGCCAACGGAAGATATCCCCACATCACTCTGGCTTGTAATATTTAGCCTCAACATCTGCGGCAACAGCGATCGACCATGTCTCAGGTGTTGACAAGTCTGCAGCCATGACCAATAGAGCAAGCTATCCTGCCACGCACTCTAATCTCATCTGTATCACATACGAGCACTATTCTGGGTAACAGGCGTAGTGAATGTTGTATATAAATGAACAAATGCCTTTATGGTACAAAGCGGAGAAGGTGCCAAGAACTCGTTGGAGCATGCAAGATGAAACATCAATTTCTCACCCCCCATTTGTCCTTGTCCTCCTTCCATGCTCTACCTATGACATCCAAACGACAGACCGCTGACTTTTGCGAAACTCGCCTTTCAAGCATCTCAGAGCCGGGAGATGGCACGTTCAGTTCTCCAGGACAGAGTCAGGACGAGAAAGGGAGCGACTGTGATGTACACGAGGAAGTCGAGTCAGACACATCCACCAATACTTCTGACGAGTTCGACTGGAACGAAGAGTCTTCAAGCGCAGAAGAAGGTACCCATCAAGGCAAGCATGCTCGGAGAGGCAGGGCCCTCTGGCTCGCGTTCATGAAACTCACTCGTCCCATCCGAACTCTTTTGGTTGGGATCATTGGCGCCGCGTTTTTCATTACTCCGCTTTTGGTCGTGGAGCTCAAGTATAAAAGCAGCGGAGGTGTACGCCCTCAAGTGTTCGCATGGTCCTTGTGGCTCTCAATCATATGGGCAGCATCTTGTGCGACCTATTTGTTTGTCGACCTGTTACCGGACACTATCGTTACTATCATCCTGCTCCTCGGCGGTCAGGTCGAGCGATTGAAGACGCAAGTAGAGGTGTGTCATCACCTCGGTCGTCGATTTCGAAGCTCTTCCTGATCATGACATCCTGAAGCTCACATTAGCGGTATCCGCTTGGCTGAAGCTGCTTCTTGATGTGTCATGGGCATGGATAGCCTTGTCTGTGATTCAAACCTACTATAATCCACCGGGGTCGTACTGGGTCATCATCAACCGTGTCATACAGGTATTCCCTCGTTTCTTGGTTGCACGTCGTCCTGTTAAAAGTTACCATGTGATTTAAACAGGCTCTTTTTACTGCCGCAGTGATCCTTTTCGTGGAAAAACTATTTTTGAGATTCGTTGCTATCAACTTCCACCGACGTGCGCTCGCCGACCGGTTGGCCGAGAATCGCCTGGGTTTGAAAGCGCTTGATCTCCTTTCGAATGCACACCCTGTGTCGGCCAATCGAAAAACAGCCCACGGAAAGAGAGGTCCTATAAATGCGTTCAGCTCAATAGGCACGTCGCTCGATCTTGGAGGACTGACAGGTGCTTGGACGCACCGGAAGAACTCCAGCGGTGCGACGACGTCGGCCTCACCGGATGTTTCTCCTGCCCCTGAGCAGGAGGAGTCTACTAATCACCATCCCCCGGAGAAGAAGAAGCACCACGGACTGAGTCGAGCAGAAACGAGGCGTCGCCGGCGCAAATTCATGGCGTCTATCATTGTTGATCAGGTCGGCGGAGCCATTGGGCAAGTGGCATTAAAAAATTCCAAGTTTCACAAGGACGGAAGACTGGGAGGGCTTCACTCAGCCAGGAAGTTGGCGAAGAAGTTGTTTGAAGGCTTGAAGGCTACGAGTCCTGAGAGATCTCACCTCATCGTAGAGGGTGCGTTGTTCAACTTGTTGATCCTTTGCGACGCCTATGATTAACGTGATGAACATTGGTTTCCTTAGACTTTTACCCATATTTCCACTCCACTTCAGAGGCTGTTTGTGTCTTTCTGCTGCCCCGAGTGCCCAAGCTAACGCTGCAACTAGCATACGGCATTTGCTCTTTTCGACAAGGATGCAAATGGGGATATCAGTAGACAGGAAATGAGAGAAGCGGTGCAGAGAATTTACAGAGAACGCAAAGCACTCACATCAAGTCTCAAGGTGAGAAGAACCGAAAATTCGGAACCCTTCATCGTTGACAACACGAATAGGACGTCGATTCAGCGGTGGCCAAGCTCGATGCAGTCCTTGTCTGCATTGCACTCCTTTTTATCGTATTTGCTTGTTTGCTCATCTTCAATCGAAGTAACACGTTGGCCTCACTAGTGCCCCTCGCAACTATCATTCTCGGATTCTCGTTCATCTTCGGCCACTCGGCCCAAACGTTGTTTGAATCCGTAAGCCATTTTGTGAACGCAGACGACAATCGCTAACCCTGTCGCCAGCTCATCTTCATCTTCTCTACACACGTGTTTGACGTAGGGGATCTGGTGATGATCGACGAGCACTACCTTGTCGTCAAGGAGTTTGGCCTCTTCTCCACTATATTCCGACGAGTCGACGGCCAAGAGATCATCGTCCCGAACTCCCTACTATCTAGCACGAAACTGGTTCACAACATGCGTCGCAGTACTTCCATGTACGTCGTATCCAACCTGCATCAAATATGCACGAGACTCATCTTTGACAGGTGGGAAAGTACGACTATCATGATATCCTATAATACCTCGTTGGAAATCGTCGAACAGCTCAAACAACGTGTGCAGGCTTACGTCGTTGCAAACAGCCGCGAATGGTCAGGTTGCCTTGTTAATATTGACAAGATGGAGTATCAAAACGCCGTTCATCTCACTATATCTATTGAACGCAAGTCTACCGTCGTGTGAATGCATTGCGCAGTATATTCATTTCGCTCTTTTTAGATCGTTCGAATTGGCAAGACTGGGGCGGGCGCTGGGCGCGCAGGAACGCGTTCATGCGTCACCTCAAGACTGCCTTGGAAGAGCTTGATCTGAGGTATACCCTACCTATACAACCGGTTCTCCTACCCAGCGCAACTAACCCCTGACCATGCCCGAGAAACAAAGGAATGATAGCTTTCTTTGTTCTGCGTCATGTACTATTGCTTCCCCGAAGACATTGACGATACCTGACAACAACCTGACAAGGACCATTTTTTTCCTCCAAGAGTCAACTGCAATCCATCTAGTGTTCGCTACGGGCTCTGATCTTCCAAAAGACTATTCATTCATAAATCCTGTTGAAGGCGATACTCTATAAGTTAGGTACCAACTATTGATACGTCTAGATGATGGTCAATATATGTGCGAGTGTTGCAAGTTATTGCAAGTCATGACAGTGAGGGGGGGTGCTACAGGTCTCCAAGAGCAACAGAAGACAATCCCGCTACCTCTATGACACCTCCGACTAGATGCAAGCTACCAGTGACGAGAACGTCCGTACGTCTCGTGGCCGGATGTTCCCGAACTTTCCGGATGGCATGTTCGATAGAGGGCAGAGAATAGATTGCATCGACGGGGAATTCTTTCACTATGTTTGACCAAGCTTGTTTAAGCTGGTCTTGGGTGGTCGGTCCAGTGTGCTCGGCAGTAGCGAATGCGACGGATGTTAAATCTGTGCGATAGGTAAAGATACGGAAAGATGCACACAGTCCAAGTCACTGTCACTTACCGCCTTTAAAGTGCCCGTCAGTATAAGTAACATTACTGCAGAATATAACTTGGTCGAAGAAATGACTAGCTTCCTCAGGGCTCTTAAAAGCTGAAAGTTGTGTCTTGATCTCATTAAATATGGTCCCGATGAAGATCTCGCCTGAACGACCGTTAGTGCAGTTGAAAATCAGGACACGTAGTGGGCGGCGCGCATCAGCTGTAAGCCTACTGGATTTAAACCACGTTATTACAGAGAACGAGCCACTGAATTGCAGATACTCACCTAGAGTTGCTAACACTGGGATTGGTAAACCATTCGATACAGCATTTGAGGCTTTCATTCGTGTGTGCACCGTCGAGATACCAGGTCGTCGACGAGTGGTTAGGGTCCAATACTGTCTGACAGCGGCCAGGCCACTTGGTATTCTCCAGACCAGTAACAAAGTCTTCAGGTATCGGGTCGAAGTATGATGATTGATCCTTTTTCGAAATAAAAGTACGAGCCAGTTCTACTGCAAGACTTGCATTCGATAACTGATGTCTACCCGAAAGACCTAGATAGAAAGGTTAGCAGAAAAAAAACGAAGAAGAAATGATTTTGGCGCGCCCAATTTAATATCTTTCAAGGCAGAAAACTCCTTCACGACTCTGAATTCAGATGCCTGTGGGCATCTAGCAATGAATCAAACGACAACGTTTGTCACCTACCTTGACATTCGTAGCAGTTTCTCTGAGGGTAGCCTCTAGGTCGGTTGATGGGTAGTGCTGTTCAACGGTGAGAGCGGGGACGTCTTTCTTATATATTCCAGCTTTCTGTTCCGCGATGGCTTCGATGGTGCCTCCCAGAACTGCGACGTGGTCCATCCCAAGAGTAGTAATCCCAGTCACGAATGGTTTTGGGACGACGTTTGTGCTGTCGCCCGCTCCACCAATTCCGACTTCCAGAATGGTTGCGTCAACTTTAAGATCTTTGAATGCATGGAATGCCATGAGAGTCAGGTATCGAAAGTAGCCAGGCATGGGTGGAAATCCAGGAGTAATTGGCTGCACGGAGGTCCAATGTTTGAGGTCTGAATGGTCGGAGAAAGAAAGCATACTGGATTATCTTGGAGCTTTTTCCAGACTTGAAAAAAGTATTTTGCAAACTCCTCCTCTGACAAGGGCCGGGCATTGACTCTGATCCGTTCACGGACAGCGACAAGGTGTGGAGAAGTATAGAGACCTGCGTCGGTTAAGAAGAGAGGTGGTATAGAAAGGCGGAAAACATACCGACCCTCATCCCGGGTCTTGCATGTCGGAGGATTGAGTCTGTGAAAGCACTGGTCGATCCTTTGCCCTTGGTACCGGTGATGTGAATGACATTGAGGGCATTGAGGTCGTCAGGCTGGAATAGAAGGCATGAGAGAAAGGGATGCAATTAGAGGTAAGGCATACCGTGAGTCCTATCCTAGTGACAAACTCGTTCATCTCTGCGATAGCATTGATGTTGTTGAGGATGCCCGAAGCTCTTACTGCTGCAAGCGTAGCGGCATTGCTTTGGAGAGTGTTTAGGGAGTCAATGGCGTCCTGATACGACCTTCCTGACATTCTCCTCGAAAGAAGTACGGGATCAAGACGGAGCAGAGATAACGGACGGAAAGCGCGCAGCATTGGATCACACTGAGTTTGTGTCCCGTGATTTATTATGCCAATCGCGTCAGTCACGTGCAAGTGCAACCCAACCCCTGAATATGTTTCACGCGTGTGTTGGTAGGACGATAATGCCATGGACAGGTACTTGTCCGTCAGAAAGCCAACTACACTAGACAAGAAAACCGCTCCTTATCCTCCGCGCACAAAATTAGAAGAGGACAGAGAACGCTGGTCAAAGTACTGGATCTCATATTCGTGTCTCCCAATTCACATCTGCCACAGACTCTCGGCACAACTTTCTGCAGACGGAAAGAAACCATCCTCATCTACGATAACGAAGCACCTTCTAAACACCCTCTCGGACAACTCAAGCCCCATCACGCACTTTAATATCTATGAGCGCTCAGGTAAGCCCCTGTGTTGCTGTTCAGACAGGCTGCCTCATTGCATCTAGACACCGTCGTTTCTGCTACCACTGGGCATCAGCGAGGGGAAAGAAGAACCCCTCATGGGGCCTCCGCAAAAGCTTATTTTGAAGACCGCTCAAGGAAGCTCTCCCTTCAACGAAGAGACGAACCTTCCGGAGGTGTCTTGAGCAGTGTTCGCGTATACATTGATGGTTATCTCAGCGGTACCACCGACATCGAAATGCGAAGAGTTATCGCACAAGCAGGTGGGACCACCCTGTACGTTCCCCAACTTGTGGCTTAGTTACCCAGCCCAGAAGTGTGCCGGTCCTTATCGATGCCCCTTGCTTTAGATTGGTACCGAGTGGTGCAACACATATCGTGACATCACGTCAACTCAATGGGTCAAAAACCCACAGAATTCTGACAACAAAATCAAGAAATCCAGCTCACGTAGTCAAGCCAGAATGGGTAACAGACAGCATCATGGCTGGACGACGATTGCAGGAATCCCCTTATGCTCTGATTAAATCCTCTAGCACGAGGAATCTTGTGGACATGCTCAAGTCTGGCGGGTCCAGCTGACTGTAATTCCAGCATGTAGCCTAATCTATCGGCAATGTATCAATACCAACCATCTAGAAATAATCGTTTACCCATTGGTACTCATTCCGAGAGCGAACCCAGGTAGCTACTTGTACTACCCGACATGTCGGTTACATCTAGATCGCTACTGAATTCATAGTCACTCATTGTATCTGAATGTGCTGGTATCGACTCCTCCGCCTCCATCCTGTCTGCACTCTTGACGCTTTCCGCGCATCGCAAACACTCCCATCCAGAATCCAATCCTTCCTCAACGGTGCGCATCATACGCTCAGCGATGCAATGGTAGCAGTATCCGTGTCCGCAGGAGGTGACATACGGGGTATAGATGGGGAAAGGTGGAACTTCGTCGTCTCCAGCCGTTTCCAATGCCCCCGCCGTGGCAGACGCAACCGAAAGTGCATCCGCAGAGTACCCCAGATTGAGAGTGTAGCACGCGTTTTCAGCACAAATTGCACATTGATCTGCAGGGAGCGCTTCGTATTTACCGTGCTTTCGCACAGAACCCCGGGGAGCGCCTTTAGAATTGTTCGAGAGTATCGCCGGCAAAGTTAGTTGCGATACCAATCGAGTGACTCGACGTTGAACTGATCTTGTGTTTATCAGGGGCAACAAGAACAGGAGGAATTCCTGAGCAAAGCATGAGAGAAGACGACAATCCGAAGAAGGGAGGCATACCGTGAAGGCGTGCCACACCATTTGGCGATTCATGAACTCGTAGCTGACTTCACGCTTGACTTGACTTGAAGTAGGTACAAGAGACATTCCAAGGAGCCGATCAGATAAGCTGCGATACCTGAAGTAACGTGTTAAACTCAGACTCCAGCTAGGACAACCGTGACTTGCCGACCGTTCAATAAGAATACAACGAAATTCATTAAGCCGAAGAGTGAATGCGTTGATTCCAGTCGTGTGACCATCTGCCAGGCCATGCGACGTGTGTCACTTGAAGGTGTATCCGGCCAAGCCCGCGACAATGCGTGCGCACGTAAACGGTTGTAGATATAGGGCACGATGATAGTAAGTATGCCATGGATAGTAACGGTTCGCCGAGGCAGTCCACCAGCTGTAGTTCGGGACGTCGACAATGAACTCTCCATATAAGTAATGAAGACGCACGAGTACGAGAGACTGGGTCATTGGACCTGCCCGGAGTGCTGTACTTCAATCCCTGTAATCGAGCACCATAACTAGCTCCGAGGTTCCACAACGAAAATTTGTAAAGCATTAGTTGGATGATGAGAGTTAATTCTGAATCAAATCGGGCTCTTAGTGCGGTCTTCCCAGCCGTCAAGAGTAGATGGTAATGAAGATGCAGACATACATTGACGAGACCGAGAGCCTTTTGCAATGGCTCGCACAATAAATGTATCAGCTCTTGATCGAGCAGTTCGGCGTCGAGCTGCCCGACGCGCATAATACGGGGATATGGTGAAGTAGTTGAGCCCAAAGTGTCCCGCATCGAAGAAAGGGTCGGTTGTGCTGTGCTATACGCTTGCTGCCATAGTTCTTGCCATGAGTTGGGAGATGGTCCTGAATCGCTCATGGTGGTATTCGACGAAGCGCAAATGGCAGGCTCATGATTAACATCACTGCCACGTGACTTTGATGAGATTGACTCCAACTCCAACTCGATCTTGAAGCAACAAAAAACACAAAAGTCATCGCCAGTGGTCTACACAGAGCCATGGCAGAAGCACTCCAGCAACTCGTCCTAGATACACTAGACAAATCCGGCACGATTCAAGATACGAGGACGCTTGTTATACCCGGACAACAGGATCTAGCGACGAGTCATGAAACCCAGATCACGATTCTCGGTGCTCTGAACTCCCTCCTTAGTCGCGAGGCATGTCGAATTTTGCTCGCGATATGATCACGATCAGGCCCGCTTACTTATCCGGCAGATGATTTCTTACGATACCCATGAGACGTCCCTTCATGCCCTCACACCTGAGGGTGCACAGATAGTCCTAGAGGGATCGCATGAAGCTAGAGTGTGGGCCGCTCTGCCAGCTAAGGGAGATGGAGACCCAGTGGGAGCCCAGGAGTTGAAGAAAAAAGTGGGCGATGAGGCAGCCAAGGTTGGCCAAGGGCGTGCTTTCAAGAATAACTGGATAGCGAAGGAGGGAAATGGATTCGTGAAGGCTGTAAGTCGCGCAGTGTTAAGAGGCACTGATCCAGCTAATTTACCCATTTAAATTCGTGAGGCTGCACAAATAATAGATTCAACTCAGCTTGAGCTACGCGAGGTGGAATCTACTGGGACTCTCCTGGCCGGCGAGAAGGCTCTGGCTGAGCTACGAAAACGAAAACTCATCATCCAAAGGTAGCTTCGCTTTCTCTGCGTGGTGATATGCACTCCACGTTCCCCGTGCATTCAGGAAAGGGCAATGGTTCACTGTACACAAAGGTCCAAGCTTCAGCACATCCATCGCGAAACCCGAAACTGATCTTACCGTTGAAATGCTGACCTCGTACGCTTTTTTTCCGTTTCCTCGCAGAACAGAAGGCTGATCGGCCACAGTGGTGCATGGAAAACGGCGGCCTTCAAGAAATATAACTTCGAAGCCGACGGTATCCCGACGTCGGGTGGTGCTCTTCACCCACTCCTTAAAGTTCGCGAAGAGATCCGTAGTATATTCTTAGAGATGGGGTAAGACATGTTCACGTTCGTCTTCCCGCTAGATCGCCTGACAACTGCTCCAGCTTCGAAGAAATGCCAACCAACTCTTTCGTCGAGTCAGGTTTCTGGTGCTTCGATGCTCTCTTCGTACCCCAGCTTCATCCCGCAAGAGAACTGCAAGACACATTCTACCTTTCCGGCAAGCATCTAGTCACTCTCTTGATAGCTTTAGTCTCATCATTATAATAGATCCATCGACGTCATTGCCACCCCCCCAGGCTTACTATAAGCGTGTTGCTGAAGTGCACGAACGAGGCGGGTACGGGTCGATTGGCTATCGGACGCCCTGGTCCCACGAAGAGTCACACAAGCTTCTCCTCCGGACTCACACCACTGCCTCATCAGCATCCATGCTCTACAAACTAGCCGCCAAATGCAGAGGTGAAGAAATAGATGGCGAGGGTAGAGAACTGAAGTCGAGTGTTTCGCTGCATGTGGGAGAAGACGGCTTCCGGCCAGCAAAGCTGTTCAGCATCGATAGAGTTTTCCGAAACGAGACGATGGATGCCACACACTTGGCTGAATTTCATCAAGTAGAGGGTGTCGTTGCTGATAGAAATTTGACGCTGGCTGACCTCATCGGTAAGTTGCAATGGAGTCTGTACTTTGTGTTCATCTTGAGATCATTAACAAAATCCTAGGATTTATGCGAGTCTTCTTCAAAAAAATGGGTATGACTGAAATCCGTTTCAAACCTGCATACAACCCATACACAGAGGTTCGTATATGTGAACCCCCTGTAGAGACCAGGCCTTGACGACCGTGTTGATGTGGTGCAGCCATCACTTGAGATCTTTGCTTTTCACCCCATGCTTCAAAAGTGGGTTGAAATCGGGAACAGTGGTATGTTCCGCCCCGAGATGCTCGAACCCATGGGCTTCCCAAAGGACGTCCGCGTGCACGGTTGGGGTATCGGTCTCGAAAGACCAACGATGATTCGGTGCGTACCTGTTGAATTCCTACTTCGTCGATGCCCTCTCGAACTAACCTACTCGAAGGTACGGGATTAACAATATCAGAACTCTTGTTGGGCACAAGACACCAATTGAAAGTGTGGAGAATGCACCAGCTGTCGTGTTCTAGAAGCTATGATACCAACATTGTCGCGACGAGTGTAGGGGTATTAAATAATAGATGTAAGACTTCGCTGTATCTTCTCAAGTCACTCCGAGGTAAGAGCAAGCTAGAAAATCTATGTGATTGTAATCAGACAGGCCGACCAGCGGTCTATGATATTAACCAATGAACACTTGGCCCAGTTGTCTATATCTACAAGGCAGGGCTGGACCCCGAGTCTCCGACACGGGATCAGAAAGAGAACACTGCAGCATTCTTGCGGGAGCTGAACATATACACGATGGCTTGACTCATGAACAGACCAACGGTGATGCCGATTGTGACTGCAATCATTGCACTTCCAACGTCGACCGCCGACCCGTTCGCTGTGATACCTCCCGCTTGGGAGAGGCCAGACTGAAGACGGAGAATGTAGAGTCAGAAACACTCTGAGAACAATTTGAGAGGCAGAACACTCACTGGGACCAAGAACAGGACACCCGTGACCATAGAGGTAAACGCCGTGCCACCCATCTTCCTCGAATAGATATTCCCGAGTAGACCCACGGTAAACGCTCCGATAGCAGAAACGATATCTGATCGATTGAAGATGTAGTGGTTCGCAATCTTGTTGGTCGCATACGAAGCACAGGAGATGATAACCATTACGGGAAGCTCCTTCGACCTCCATGGCTGTAAGTTCGCGAGGGATGACAGGACGGAGAAGATGGGAACGATTGCGAATTGAGTCCACCAGGGAAATGGTTGAATATACCAGGAAAACGAAGATGGGCGGTAACATCCGTCGACAATGTCCCCCAAGGAAGTGTTGGTGGCATTAGTGAAGGTGAATGTACCAACTGCTGGTGGAGTACCATCCGTCGAGTTGTCAGATGCAAATGTGCCAATCAGGGTAATGGTGGTAGATAGTTTGGCTGCTAGGGTTGCAAGATGGTGTCGGGCCGTGGGGTCGAAGAGAAGGTACAAGTCCGAACCAATTTGCAGACCAAAACCCAGGAACAGGGTATAGATGAGAGCATACACCATCTTGACACTACCGCACACAATATTCTTGGATGCCAGTTCGAGGGAGCTAGTCACTGTTTGTGAGGTTAGTCGGACGTGGTATCCAATGACGCATTCACTTACGGATGAGGAACCCTGGAAGGATACCGATGATACCAGCGGATGAAATGGCCTCATAACAAAATATTTGACTACGAATACTGCTCAACCCGCGAGCCGCAAAGGACATAAACATGGCGGTGGTGATTCTAGCACAACTTTTTAGCACGGGTCCAAGGTGAGAACAAGGAATAACGCACTCAAACACGTTGTTATACATAGCCGACTTCGTTGCGACGTTGAGCTGAAGGAAGCACAGGAAGAAAGCACCACCGCCCGCAATCCACATATCCAAGAAGGAGCCACCAAACGCCAATGGACAGATAAGTACCGACAAGAAAAAACTCAAGACACATCGGAACCAGCCCGAGTACAATGGCTGTGCAGAGAGTAACTCTTCCAGTTGTTGCGTCGCCTTTCTAGCGCTGATTTCGTCATGCAGAACGGCTCGGTAAACGAGATGAACTTTGTGGAGATTCCCTAGAGCAAGACCACCCACACCCTTGACGAAGTGTGTTTCGGAAGTCATGGTGTCGTTATCCCCGAAGCAACAGATGATGACGTTGGGCAAATGAATGAACTCGGCGTTGATCTCAAGAATACGAGCTGCAGCTACAAGCTGCGATTCTATACGATGCGATGGTGCACCGAATATCATCAGAGCACGAGCGAGCTTGAGCAGAAATTCGTGACGCTTCAAGATAGCTGTAGCGTCGTGGTCTCCATCAAAACATGAGCGGCTTTAACCAGTAGAACTCACAAGTGACATTGAATTCGATACGAATCCTCTGCTGCTCCTTCCTGCGTTGACGATAATCCATCAGTCTGAGAGCATTCCGCCTTTCATCTTCGTAGTCGTCGAGGCAACGCTTCGTGATGTTCGTCACACGAGGATCATCAGGGTCGAGGATTTCAGAGTTGGTGTTTGAATCTGAAGCTTTTGAGTTATACCGTCCGAAGGGTGGACGCTCGGCCGGCTTCTCGACCGCCTCGTAAGCTTGAGAACGAGAATAGGGCAGTCCGTTCATTCCTGGGGTAACCCCATAAAAGTCCATCAAATTTGCAATTACCCCTTTGTGCCTCCCATCTCTGTCATTCATCTCGCAGTAGTTCGGTTCGTTGTCGATGTCGACATCCTCCAAGCCACCTTCGTCATCCCGCCTGGCTGGGACCTGGGCCTCCGTGTCAAACTTGCTCTCGTCTCTATACTTTGTCTCTCCTGCGAAGCTGACTTTGTTTGGTTGCTTAGGAGGGGGGGCTAACTTGGCATCGTACGCAGGTTGCGGAGGAGGAATGTCATAGGGGTGCTCATGCGAAGCGAGTGAGTACTTTTCATCGAGGTGCTGATCGCCATTCTTTGTTTTGAATTTCTTGGCGAATGCTCCAACGTCTCCATCTGAGCCACCGTTGTTCAGCGTCGAACTAGAACTATAAGATCGGTGCTGAACGTTCTGGACAGGAGTTGCCTTGGGGCGCAAGGCTTCCTCATTTGTGCCATCAGCGACAGCGGGTCGGGATCCAAGAGGATTATCGGGAGGAGGGAGGTTTCTGTGCGCGGGGGGAGGTAGAGACGGTATCGGAACGCGAAAGGCGCTGGGGTACCCCACGTCAGGATACGCGGGTTCCCTGTTGGCAGGGCCATCCCGCTCAACACCATACCGTGACGCAGCGCGGTTATTGGAGGGTGGCGAAGAAATCCGTCCAGGTCCAGCCCGGCCGGTGGTTTGAAAGTTGGGATGGTTTCTTGGCATCCTCGTTTATTGAACGAATGTAACAGATCGCCTGGATGCTCAAGTAAACTTGCAGAGGTAAATCTGGTTGTGACTTGAAGCAACTCAGAGTGCGTAGATAAGCATACCGCCATTTTGAACTCGACCGAAACACCAGCTAGAGCTGATCAAAACGATACAGAGAAGTGATCACTTTTTTGGACCGTCTGACGTCAACGCATGTGTCGGTGCACATCCGTAATGCAGTACACGTGTCCTATGGAGAATGAAGGGACCGCCGTCATTCTCTCTGGAACACCATGAACGCTGTCAGATGTTGTGCACGAACTTGAATGTTTACTAGCCAACATCTGTGAAATTGTAATGCCATGACAGTAAGCAAGAGGGCAAGGACAAGCTCAGGCTAGTGCTCTTTTATGACCTCTGCAAGGATGGCTTGCAACTTAGAGAAGGAGAGGATAAGAAGTGAGACGCACCGTGTTGGAAAAGGCTTGAAAGCGCTTGCAGTATGTACACGGGGATGATATCAAATTCATTGTATTACATGCTGTCATACTGAGATGGTTTCATTGTTTCAAGCCGTTCTCCCACTCCTCCACTGTGATCCCCAACACGGCCTCAGGAGCGCCATCAAACGTATGGAACCCCAGCCTTTCGTAAAACGAGGCGGCGGCCTTGTTTCGAGGATCCATCCCGAGCCAAACAGCTTTTAACCCTTTCTCCTTCAAATGTCTGATAGCCACCCCGATCAATATATTTCCCCATCCCTTCCTTTGATGTGACTCCAAGATGTCAATGTGCAGATGTGCTGGAGAGAACGCGATCTGGGCCCCTGACGCAGAAGGAAAATTCATGATGGACTTGATGTATTTCTGGTCAGTCTCTGTGGGTAGAGGTGCAGCAAGGGATCCCCCGCTGTATTTTGCTTTGAGAGGCGGCCACCAGGTTTGCGCGGTGGCTGCCTCGAACGCGCGAGAGTCTAGTGCGCCCAGGGTATACCCAACGACAGACTCGTCTGAAGGAGGGGAGGTCTCGAATGGCTTCTCGACGAGAACGAAGCCCCATACACAATCAAGAACATTGACATAAGGGAGGGCGTAGACTTCACCCGGGAGCGACGGATAATTGTGAACGTCCCTGCCAGATTTGCCAGCCTCGGACGTCTCTAAGCAAATCTTAGAGAGCGCCGCCTCATCTTCCTTGGTCGCGGGACGGATAAAGACTGGCATCGCCTGATATGCAAGGGGTGATGGTGGCAACTGAGAATCGAGTCTGAGCTGTAGGGTGAAGCTGTGTGAAAAGACAAGATATGCCTGCGAGTTTCGTGCGCTACTCAGCTACTTATTGACACGGCGTTGGGTCTACCAGCTGAGCATGTTACATCAATATTTAGCCAACATGCCAAACGATGGCGGGAACTACTGTATAGGCAGGCGGCATTCGTTGCCAGCATATCGATGCTCGACTTCAAATTCGCTCTGTCTATGTTCATCTTCCACCCTGGCCTCCACTGTTACCTGCAGGTTCATCTACTGGCCCTGAAATTACTGCGGGGACATGATCACCTGTTAACAGACTGGTTTTGGGACGAGACTTACAAAGGACACCAAGGATTACGACCATGTATATCCAATACTTTTGCAAGAAGCTCTTCTCAGGAGCCGGTGCTATCGGTTTACCTTCTGCTGTTAGTGGAGGCGGCGTGCGCAATTCAGGTCTAGCAGCACATCAAAAAGAGTCAATATACATAGGAGAAGGGCGTACTGAGGTGGTTGACGTGGGGACATGAGTGTAATGGTCGTATTGTGTGCGGGATATGACTTGAGCGTGTCGGGAGGCGGGCACGAGCCGTCATGGGGAACTGGTGAGACGAAGTGATCGACAGCAAACGGAAGACCAGAAGGAGAGAAATGAATGGTGAGATGCGAAGAAGTCGATCCAGGTAGGTGGCACTAGTTAAAATTTTCATGAACTGGTGGGACGCTCAACGATGTTGGCACAGCTTACTGCTTTTACAACAGAGGTTGGCCATAAGCCGTCTGAAACACCGGGACGATCGAGTGCAACCTGGTACATTGCCCCTTCAAGTGTAGGGTCCACTGACTCTTTAAACTGGACAAGGTCGTTGAGGAGAGTGTCGGAGGGGACGAGCGTTGCAGGAGATCCAAGGGGAGAAACAGACTGCAAGGGTGGAAGAGCGACGGTTCCGAGTTCAGACCAAGGTGTTATGGGAAGATTTGGGTGAACGACGCGATGTTGGACGCGAATCGGTTCAAGCTCGTTCTGAGCATTCGTGAAGGAGACGAGGAGCAGTGTAATAAAAAGAGAAGGGTACATTCTGCTCGTCAGTGGTATGTTTGAGCAAGGGGTGTCTGGGGGACACGTGTTATTTGACTCGAGATCTACTACAGCTCTACCCTAGCCTCGAGGTCGACTTTGGCCACTGATAACGCCAGCTCCGTTTGCAAAGTATTAACAATGCCCACCGTTGCTGTGGACAAGGCAGATCTTTTCGAAAGACTCGGGAGGGAATATAGTAAGTCCTATCGCTCGGCGCACTTTCAGTGAACTCCTGATCATCTGTCCTTCTAGCCACGGAGGAGTTCGATAGATTATGCTTCGAGTACGGCCTCGAACTAGATGAGGATGTACGTGGTCTCGGTACTCTTACGATCAGCGATCTCTTCAAGCTCATGATGCGCGATCGCAGACGACTGAAGATGTAAAAGAGGCGATCAAGAATGGTCTTCCTGCAGTAAGACCGGTGCGTGAATCACTTGACTAACAACATCGTTTTATTCTCATTATATCCCTCCAGCAACTTAAAATAGAGGTCCCTGCTAATAGGTTTGTCGTATCATTCCCCATGCCGAGTTCAACTTGATTAACTATCTTCGGAAGATACGATCTCCTTTGTATAGAAGGCATATCCCGCGTGCTCAAAGTCTTTCTGGGTAAAGCAGAAGCCCCACAATGCAGACTCATCTATCCCCCAGGTGGCGAAGATAAACTTCTCACAGTCCATGTCCATCCCGACGTACGTCTTCTAGCTGGCTTCGCGTGGTTGGACGCACATTGATTGGATTTTTACCTCAATCGATCCAATCATCAGACCCAACGCGTCCGTCCGCTGTTTGCCTGCGCTATCCTCCGCAATATGAAGTTCACCCCTCGTTCCTATGCATCTTTCATCGACCTTCAAGACAAACTTCATCAAAATATTGGACGGCGGCGTTGGCTGGTCTCTATCGGTACACATGACCTCGACACGATCGAACCCCCGTTCAGATACGAGGCCAGAGATCCAGAAGCAATCAAGTTTGTTCCGCTCGCGAAGAACGAGGCGTACACTGCCAAAGAGCTGATGACGGTCTACGAGGTACTTCCGTGACGCAGGGGCATCGTGATTAGATTTGATTTAAAGATTATACTTTACAGAGCGACAAGCATCTTGCAAAATACCTCCCCATCATCCGTGATGCACCCGTCTACCCGATCATATACGACCGACAGGATCGCGTTCTCTCCTTCCCTCCCATCATTAATTCTGAACACAGTAAAATCTCGCTCAATACGCGGAACGTCTTTATAGATGTTACTGCTACGGACGACACAAAGCTTCAAATTGTCGTCAATATGGTCGCGACCATGTTCTCGGAGTATTGTGAAGAGCCTTTCACGTACGTTTTCGGTGCCTTCTTCAAAATTGCAGTCATACGTCTAGAGTTTTATCCATTGGTACAACATGTTTAGAACGCTTACCCATCTATTACAGGATTGAACCGTGCAAGATCATCTTTCCAGATGGATCGACACGTATTTCGCCCGACATCGCACCAAGGACTGTCATAGCGCGTGCATCTTATATCAACTCCTGCACATCCCTCTCACTTTCTGCCACCTCTATCGCCCAGCTCCTCTCTCGCATGTCTCTCGCCCCAAGTGTATCTTCCGACTCCGACGAGATAGCCGTCAGTGTTCCTTGCACTCGCCCAGATATTTTTCATGAGGTCGACATCATGGAGGATGTGGCGGTTGCTTATGGCTTCAATAACCTTCCTGACATCTTCCCGCAAACGAGTACGGTTGCACACCCTTTGGCAATATCAAGATTGGTCGATGTCATCCGAAGAGAGTGGGCAATGGCCGGGTGGGTCGAAGGGCTGCCACTTATTCTGGTACATGATTTCATCTCCCTTTTTTGAGGGCGCGCAGAACTGATCGTTTTGACACGGACAGTGTTCACATGAAGAAAACTTTGACTTCATGAATCGTTCCGATCCAGGAAATTACGCCATCAAAATTGCCAACCCAAAAACTCTTGAATTCCAAGTTGTACGAACATCTCTTCTCCCAGGTCTTCTGAAGACCATCCGAGAAAATCGATCTCACCCCCTACCCGTCCGACTTTTCGAACTCTCTGATGTCGTCTTCAAGGACACCACTAAAGAGCGCCAAGCGAGAAACGAGAGACATGCTGCTGCTGTTTGGTGTAGCAAGACTGCTGGGTTCGAGGTTGTGCATGGACTGTTGGACAGGGCTATGAGGATGCTCGAAGTGCCCAGGATCGTAAAGGGGGACAAAGACAAGCCAAGCGGTTACTACATCGTCGAAGGGGATGGTCAGTATACGTTTCTTTCCTGGATGGGAGAGAATATGAATATGCTGTGCTAACGCGCTTCTCTGCGTAGATCCGGCTTACTTCCCCGGTCGTGCTGCGACGATCTACTATCGCTCTCCTCCCATTATCCAAGCGACCCTCAACAACGTCAAGGATGCAGCTGTGTCCAGGGACACAGTGATAGGTACTTTGGGTGTGCTGCATCCTTGTGTGTTGGCCAATTTCGAGATCAGCTACCCCTGCTCAGCACTGGAGTTCAACGTAGAAGTGTTCTTGAAGAAGAGGCCATAAACGAGTGGCTTTAATTGCAGAGTCGGCAGTAGAAAGCGTCACAAAAAGCAGAGCTTACAAGGTTGCGTATCTTAATGCATAGATTCATGCACCGTCAGGGGAGCAATGGCCAAGTGAATATTGATAAGTTGGGCTTGTCAGGCGGGTCTGTCCAGCAAAAATAGATCTATAGAATATGCGCAAGGAGTAGCAAATCAGTGGATTCCTTCCGACACAAGGTAGCGATTAGCGTATAAAGCAACACAGATAGATAGCCGTCTAGGTACCTCACCCAACAGTGGGTTGTCCTTTCCGAGTTCTACAAAGATGAAAGTAGCGAGGGGTACACGATCGTTCATAACAACCCCACAACCCTTGGATCTTCACAAAGCCTCTGCTCCCTTGCGATAGTCTCCCTTGCTCTCCTCGCGTGCTCCGGGTCAGAATACCACCCTGTTGCTGGCCAGAACTTGTACCGTTCTCAGCAGAGATGAGGGCTGCATCAGACCCAGAACCGATGCCCCCCATCAAGCTCGGGCGGTTGGCGTTGGGCCACGTAGCGGAATAGGCCGATGCGCTCAAAGAAGGACTGACGTCTGCTTTCTTCCTCGTCCACGATCTCTGACTGTGTTCTGGCGTGACTCCTCGAAGAGGATGAGGAATTGGACCCATGAGAAGCTAAGATGGATCGTTCCCATCGCTTGACGCGCCAGAACCCAAGCGAGGAGGTTAAGAGTAAGAACCAACCAATGGTCATCAAGAAGAACGAGAGCCATTCGGTCGCGATTGGACCTGTCAGGAGCGAGCTACTCCACTGGCTCCCGCCTTGTCCGGGTACGGATTGCGTGGTAATAGCGGGGGCAGTGCTATTACCGAGCGACGGGGTGAGGTCATAGTAGTCTTCAGCTTCTTTGGTGCTGCCAAACGTGAGCCCAGTACCGTCTTCCCATGTGCCTGTACCGCCATTCATGGCATCATCGAGCCTGGCACGCAGTGCGAACCCCCATTGGATCAGGGTGATGCCAAGACCCGCACGACTCCCAAATTTGGCAGCATGTGTCGTATGCATGACCCAGGTCAACGCGAATCCGACAAACTGGAAGGTGGTACTGACAAGTGTGTTCCAAAGGAACGCGAATAGGGTGCCTGTAGGCAAAGAGTCGACAATAACTGAACCTTGAGTTGGTGGGCCAGAGAGGGCATTGGTGTCATAAGGACCGGAGGGAGGGAGGAGAAGGAGCGAAGTATGGTATGGCGGTGCTGCATCCGCCTGTGCAGCGGCATAAGAGGGTGGCATTGCTGAAGAGGATTCTTCGGGGACGATGTAGATGCTGTCGCCTGCGAAGAGAAAAGGTGAGGATAAGGAAGCGTTGAGGGGACAGTGCCCGACCTTCCTGCACGCGAGTCCCAGAAGTTGTGGGTTTCGCACTAACGTTACTGAACACGCCATCGTTGCCTGTTCCTCCGCCCATTATCCGGGGTCTGCCAGATGAACTAGATGAACTAAACTGTGGGACATAGGGAGTGGGCAAGAAAGCGGTGGCACGCCTCCACCAAGCGGTCGGTGCGTGAGGGGTCATATTGTGTGTGAACGTGGGTATGGTTCCGTTGGAGTTTCCTATAGAGTTTGGGAGTGCGAGGGATGTCGCTGGGGGCGGTGAGCCGGGTGGGGGTTGATCCCAGTCTGCGACGGGGGTGTTGAAGTCATATGTAAGGGTGGAGTTGGTGCTGCGGTCTACCGGGGGAGATGGAAGGTGGTGAGAACGGTCGTCGTCGAGGTCGTCGTCGTCATCGGAGTCGTCAAAGGCAGCGTCGAGCTCGGGGTCGGTATCTGGGTCGGTGCGAGGGTTTGGTATTGGGGCATATCGGACAGACATGGCAGTCTGAATGCAAGTGGACAGCAAAGCACACCCGTCCTACTTAGCCACGCCAACACTGCCATTTTCCAGAACAAAACTACGAAACATCAATCAAACGTAACAGATATTCATCCCATCGGAAATCCTTGCTGCGTGGATGTCTGCGTGGGTATCATCTCTGATTCCTGTCCCTGAGCCGTAGCTTGGACGTGTGAATACCCTCCAACTATTCCCTGCGGCCCAATCCCCACAGGCAACCCAACCGGTCCACCAAACCCGCCGACCGGTCCCCCAACGCTCCCGAAACTAACCCCTCCCACAACACCCGTGCCGACGCCAATACCTCCAGGTTTGTTCGCCTCCCTGACCATTCTTGTCACCCGTTCACAGCTCTCCATGCGGGCCTGCATCATTCGCTCAAACATTTCCAGTATCTGGACGGTCGGTTCACGACCCCCAGCGCCGAGAACGAGCGGACCTGTGTGTGTTGGCTGTGATTGGGATGGGTGGACAGTGGAATGTGTATGATGAGCGGGTGTAGCGACGAATCGAGGCGTCGATACCCCAGGTGTAGGAGGGTGCTGATTGGCTGTCGTTGAAAATTGGAATGAAGGGTGGGAGAGATATGGGGACGTCAGTGTCGTCGCCGTGTTAATTCCCGTCGGGGGATAAAACGATACAGCAGTATCTGACGAAGCCATCGATACGGATGGATGCGGGTGGAGTGCGGCCGAGCTCGACCCATGCATCGCACTCTGGTGTGAAGAGGCTGGAACTGAGGCCGGGTTGAGATTTGAACTCTGTCGAGCACGGTGTTGCGTATGCGGATGCAGATGCTTCGAGATCCCCCCGCGCGCGACTGTAGGGAGCATGCTACGTGTGGCGGAGATGCCCTCGAGCCTCAGATTGAAGGCCTTCTTGCGCTTCAGCCATTTCGTCGGTGGGGAGGGGGAAGCGTTTTCTGCCATCTTTCCGGAGTCTGTAGAGGACGCAGATTGGCTCTGTAACTGACCTGGAGAGTCGGGATCGTCGTCGAGCTCATCATCGACGGAGACAGAGCCGTCACGTTGGAAATCGGGAACACGGTGGAGGAGGCCCATCTCGAGCTGAGCGCGGGTGCGGTACACCCACATACGCTCCTGGTGATAGAAGGCAACAAGAGACTCGAGGAGGGATATCGTGCTTTCTACTGGATGCATGCCAATTGTTGGCGGTGAGGAGGGCGGGGTAGGGAGGAGCGAAGAAATGGCATGTTGGTGGTGGGCATACTGCGCTTGCTGGCCTGGATGAGAAGATAAAATGTGTCCGTGGAGGGGCGTGTGGGGAGTGTGGGGATGAGCAGGCGAATTGCCCGTGTAGTGGGCGGAGAGCATCGCGAGCGGCGTCCAAGTCAACGTTGGGAACGACGTCGAGAACAACGTCGGGAACAACCCCGTCACGGGCAGCACCCCGCATTTGGGGGTCGACTGCACGATTAGATAAACCTGCTCTCATCGCCGCTAACAGCGACCCTGAGATGAAGTACGTCGCGTTGCTCAGCGGCGGAAAGGACAGCTGTTTCAATCTGCAGCACTGTCAGCGCAACCACCACCAGCTCGTGGCTGCGGCAACGCTCTCCCCCTGCTCCGGAAAGGGTATGTCCACCCCTCACAAACCTCATTTTGCTCACTTGCCAGTGACTATTAGATGAAATCGATTCGTACATGTACCAGACCGTCGGTCAGGATGCCATCGTGCTTGTCGCACAGGCACTCGATGTGCCTCTCTACAGACGTGTCATACAAGGTAATCCAGTAGAGCAGGCCGCAGAGTATGGCCTCAAATCCGCTGGTGGTGGTGGCATCGCCGGAGACGAGACAGAAGACCTCTATGCACTGCTCTGCAATGTCTTGGTTTGTCTGCCATTTTCTTCGTCTCTTCGCACCTAATTCGTGTCCCAGGAACACCACTCAGACATACAAGCCGTCTCCGTTGGCGCCATCCTCTCAAACTATCAACGTGTACGCGTAGAACATGTGTCTGTGACCCGATCTCTTGCTGTTCCCTCACTCATTCGATTACAGCTGCCGCCGCCTCTCACTAACACCTCTTGCCTACCTCTGGCAACGCAATCAGACATCTCTTCTCTCTGAAATGATATCTACCGGTTTAAATGCTATCCTTATCAAAATTGCGGGGGCGGGACTCACTCCCTCAGATCTTGCAAGATCGTTGTCGTCTATGCAACCAAAACTTGTGTCACTTCACCACAGATTCGGTACACACCCATGCGGAGAGGGAGGGGAATACGAGACCTTCACAATCGACAGTCCGCTATTCAAGAGTTGCATTGACATCAAGGTAAAGGAGATTGTGGTAGTGGTCGAGAGCGACGTCGCGCCTGTCGCTTATCTGCGAATCAAACATGCACTACTGGTCAAGAAAGAGGCTACTCCAGTAGCCAGTCCCGATATCCCAGTCCCTCCATTACTCGAGGGTCCGTTTGAAACTCTGCGTATGCATGTGGAGAAGTCCCTGTATAGTGCAGCGTCAGTTTCAGCCTCGCAGACCGACCCTTTGCACCCGCATATACTACTAGAACTTGCGCCATCCGTCCGCCGCATTGGTCCATGGATCGCGGTCGGGAACGTCCGCCTCCCGACGTCTCATCCACGTCCCTCGAGCGTTGGAGACGAGATCGCCCACTGCTTTGACATACTTCAAAGTGCGTATAGGCTCGTCGCCGTCACACTACCGCCAATGCTTTCGACCAGACTTGCTGGCCAAAGCGTCACCTGCATATTCCGCACATTCGGAGCTCCTCCAAACTTCGGCGACCATTACGCTCCTCCTTCCAGACCTCGATGGATCAACATTCTCTTCTGCGAATGCTGCCTACGCATCCTTTTTTGGCGCATCGCCGCCTGCAAGAGCATGCGTAGGTGTTGGTGGGGTAGGCGTCGGACTTGATTGCCTAGCGTGGGTTGGGGAACCGGGTGGAACACTGGACAACAAGATGGTTACAAAGAAGATGGAAGGGGAAACAGGAACAAGAAAGGCCCTTCACGTTCAGAGCTTGAGCTACTGGGCACCTGCTAACATAGGTCCTTATTCGCAAGCTATCAGTGTACGTAAATCCTCCATCCCCATCCTCCTCGAGGTCAACGACTTGTCAATCCACCTTCTCTAAACGAGTACGTTCAATCCACAGATACCACCTTATACATTCATATCAGGCCAGATCGGATTGATACCTTCTTCCTTGACTCTACCATCACCTTCAGTCGCACCCTCGACACCTTCGTCAGCCTCCACAACGTCCTCCGCTCTTCCGCTTGAGATAGCCCTTGTCCTACAGCACACAGCGCGAATCATTCGGGCCGCGCCAAATTCTAGGTTGGGCGATGGCAGCGAGGGTGGGTTCGGCAGGAACGACTCAAGCTCCGAGTCGGGCACGGACGACGTTTCAAGAAACGGAAGTGGAGAGGGGGGATGGACCCAGCTTGCAATATATTATCTCGTTCATGTGGCAGATGTGGACCACGTCCGGAAGAATGTGGAATTGGTTGATGGGGTATACCTCTCTCGTCCCTCGCCCCTCGACCACGCTAATCCTGTGACGATTAATGAAGCTTACACCGACACTCTACGCAGTCCTTTCGTCCCTTCCACGCGGTGCCCGCGTAGAGAAACAAGTTCTCGTACACAGCGGTCGATTTGTCACTTCTGATCCAGAATCATCCAAGGAAGACGATGTGGAGGAAGATGAACCAGCGGTGGACAAGTCTCCTGAATTTTCTCAAGGTGACGTTCGCCACCTTTACATTGTCCAAAATTTCTGACCCTCGTGGCGTATTCTGGTTGACTTTATTTCGGAACAAAAATATAAAGGCGATCTAACAGTTCGACACCCTGATTACCCTGACGCCGAGATTCAAGTCCACTATGAGATATCGGGTTTTCCACCTTCTTCAGAGGCCTGCGCCGTCGTCTTTGTACGGGGTTCTGACACGCCTAGCCTGCGAGATGCGCTCGTCGCGCAGGCAGCATCTCAAATGAAGGCGATCCAGGATTTTACGCCCTTTTTAAAGCGTACCTTGGCTGCGAAAGCGTTTGTGGGCCATCAGTCCAGCGTGAGCGGGAGACGTATGTCGGCTCATTGTCCCCTCCTGGTAATGCGTGCTAAAATCCTTTTCCGGCCATTCTCTGAAATACAGTTGTTGACCCCCTCCTTGAGGCCATGTTTGGGAATGAGATGCCAGCACTGACGATTGTACCTTCTCGCCATGTTGCTTCGAGGGCGGGGAGTGGATGGGATTGGGCAGTTACATTGATGGCTGTTTAGCAGATCCTGACATATACACGTCCGAAAAAAACAAACAGCATATTAGACTCCAGGACCATTACCGTTACATCGTATGTACATGCAAGCAAAAAACGTTGACAGCAACGACGAAATGACGAAAAAGACCATAACTAGAGGGAATATTGCAGTGCGACGGAAAACGTTGGTAACAAATGCAAGCATGCGCTGTTGGACGTTAAGTTCTGCCCGTTCCAAGTGTAAGCTAAAATCAGGGCTCCTCCTCTTCCTCCTTCAATGCCTTCAACGTTCTAAATGCGGCTCGAGCCTCATTCTCCGCTTTCGTGAGTGGCACCACCCTCGCAAACGCAGCTCCCAAGAGTGTGCAGAGCCCACCAAACCGCAATACCCATGCCACACCATTCTTCCCAAAATAAGTCGTATGGTCACCGAGGCCACCCGATGCGAGGGCCGACAAAACGTCTTCGGGTTGAGAAGGAAGTGGGTGAGAGGGCCCGGATTCATCAACAATGCGGAAGATGAGGCTTGCCACGACGGCGATCTGTTGTGTGTAATGTTGGATGAGCCCTGACGAGATAAACAAAAATAATACACACGATGAACTGTGGCATCACAATCGCCAGGTTGTGGATTCCAAGTATTGTTCCCCCTGCCACTGGTTTTGTTTCTCTACCATCCAATGACTCGCCAACCGTAGTGCCATCTGCCTCTGTGCCGTCGTGCTCGCGTTGTATAAGGGGATCATGTTCATCAACAGAGCGTCGTGCTGCCAGTCGTGGGGTGGCTGGCGTCGACGAACGTTCGGTCATCTCCTTGACGAACTGTATCAGAATCGTTAATATTCAAAATATCCAACAAAACGAAAGGAATACTCGCCTCCATGATGATAGCGAAAGGTACCCAACAAGCGACACTCCAACAGATTCCGACGAGGCTGATCATAGCGATTGCTCCGGAAACCGTCGATATCCAAAACGAAGAGAACATCAGTATCGTAAAAAGCAACATAGCACCCATCCATATATCCCTCAGAAGGAGTGGCCTCCGAGGGAGTTGGACTGATTTCCCTGAAGCGCGAGCCTCTTCACGCCATTTGTGAAGGTGAAGGCGGAGGCGCTGGACGTGTGTCTGTTCGTCATCACCCTCTTCAGGGAGTAGATTGGGATCGCGGCGTGTGAGGTTAGGAAGAACAACACCCGCAATGACGGCCACTGTGGACGGAGCTGTTTGACCAAATGGCAGAAAAAGAATCCAAAGTGAAACGCACCGATACTGTAAAGAAGCATGGCAAATTCACCAGTCCGTGTGGCTATTTCAATGTCGGGCTCTTGGCCTAGCTGGTAAGCCATGACTTGACCAACGTAAGTGGTAGAGTAAAAGAGGAAGGGGAACCTGTGTGGAAGTCATGTAAGACGGGGCACAAAGCCGTACAACCAGAAGGGCAACGCACCAGCCCATAAAGGCAAAGAGTTGCACAAAACAAACTCTCTTGATGGGCTCGGGAAGGGAAGTGATGGCTAAATAGATGTTTTCCAACACATCATAAAACTGGTTGTGCCTTAGTTTTGGATGATCAATTGTGCAATAGGAAAGCAGTGGAATAACCCACCTTTCTTTCCTTCTGTTAATAGTTTCCTTCTCTTCGTGAAAGAAACATGTGATCCAGACGGTAACAACAAGCATAATGATGCTAATAACACAAAACTTGCGAAACTGGTCGCCTCCTAAGAAACCCAAAAAAGGAAGCTTTGCAAGCGGTAAAAATCCTATCCGTGGCGAGTTGAACACACCGTCGTAATACATAACAGATGCACGCACCAAAACCATATCCAACGATGTTGCCTGCTTGACTCATACGACTATGCCATGCATTCCCAGCGTTGAGTTGCTCAGGGGGGGTGATGTCCAAAAGAAGGTTGCGTAGGGATGCTTGCAAGGCATTGAGCGCAAAATCAAGAACATAGAATGCGAAGACGGCGATGCCAATGGCGACGTTTGAAACCTAAAAATGTGATATTAGCCCAAATATAACTTTGTACAATCGACGACGCACTTGCTTCTGCCGTTCGGGATCCCAGTCACCAGCACCGCCACCAAACAGGTCCACAAAGAATGAGGCGGTACTCTGACAGTACGCAAGCGCAAACGTAGAGAGGGCGAGTGCCACGGTCGAAAGAATGACCCAATATCTCCGTCTGAACTTGGAATGTGACGAATCAGAGATAGCACCTGTTGCGGATATCAGCCTGAAATCCACACGCAAAAGGGAAGGATCGACGTGCCAATAAGAGGTTGAGCGATCAACCCACTGATAGGGCCAGCAAGCCAAACCAGACTTGTCACTTGCTCAGATATGCCAAGCGATAGGAGGAACGGCGTGCCATATCTATACATACGAGTGTCAATTATGACAACCTTCCACCACGCCTCACACACGTTCGCCGTCGACACTTACCCGAGCTCCACAGTCCAGGCAATTTGGGCTCCTGCCATAGATATGCTGAGTGTTATAAGGTTCCATGTACTTAGAAGGTGTCGCGTGTTTTCGGTTGGAATTGTCGTCCGTTTCCCGGAGTCGTCCGTGCTACGGTACGAGACCGCTGTTTCGCTGGTGGGCTCAGAACCCTGTTCAAGCTGGAGGCCGGATGGCGTGCGCTGCCTGTGGCGGGCAGCAGGCCATGGAATTTGGGATGTTGGATCGGGGTCGGTGTCAATGTTGTACGGAATAGCCATGAGGGAGGCGGTGGGGAGGGTGGCTAGAGGTGGAGCTGGGGATTTGGAAACATAAACGACTGAACGGTAAGACTTGGACTTGTCTGGCTGATCAACTCAAAAGCCCTTTTGAAGCGAACAACTAATTCGGCATTCTCCGTCGACGCGTGCGGAAGCGATGAGTAACAAGACGATGCGTTGTGCTACAATGCTCAAGACATAACCGTGTAGGATATACCACCGAGTCCTTGCGCTAATCCAACAACAATTCTGCGAACACGAATGACTACAGGAAAATATACAGGAGAAAATCTCGCGAAAGCTCAACCTCGAATGGACGTCGTCGAAGAACCCCTTCGATGTCCGCTGTGCCTATGATGCTCGGGAGGCGGGGGTGGTGGAGGTTTCGACAATAGATTAAAGGGTAGACGGCGCGTGATTGCAGCTGCAGCTGAAGACGAAGCACCGCGACTGCTCTTTCTTGGCGGTTCTGGGAAGTGCGCATATTGTGTCGGTGGTCCAGCGTATATCTCTGGCTCTTCGGCTAGCTTCTCCTCATAACGAGGGCAATCAGACGAAGATGCCCTAGAGACTATGGGAGTAGGAGATAGAGACGGTTGCCCAGGACGTGCACTACTGGGGTTCGTCCCGGCCCTATTTCGAGATGCATCACTTTGTCCTGGCTGTGTGGGGAGGGGGACAGGGGAGGGCGATGTTCGCAGCTGCGCAGCAGAAAAAGATGGTCGCAGAAGCCTCCGGTGAGCTGTCGTCCCCGTTATTGCTAGCGAAGAGATGTCGTCGAGTTCATCACCGCTGGCTGAAGGTCCTGCCGAACCGAAAGTCGGCCCAGCTTGCGACTTGTTATCCGTCGAGGACGTTCCTGCGCTTCCACTTCGGTTCCGTCTCATGTATTTCTCCATTTCGTCGGCATCCCGTTCTCGCATCCGGTTTACAATGGGTGATACTGATGCTTGAGGGGGAGGGTTGAGAGACAGTGACTGCGAAGGACCGGGAGAAGGTGCGGAAAAGGTACCATTGCTACCTGCGGATGAAATGTTGTCTGGTCTCTGTGGTGGAGAATGCAAAAACTGAGGTGGATGTCTGTGGTGATGAGATGCAGAGGAAGATAATGAAGATAAGCTCGCAGCCACGTTAGGCGCAAGTCCAACAGTGTCAAAGTCGCCGCTATCCGAAGTCGCTGTTGTGCGACTCCCACCAGAACCGCTTCGCATACGCGCAGTGACACTTTCAAGGTCTTTTGGCCTGACGGACAGATGGGCAGATCGGTCGATCACCAGGCCCCCACCCCATTCGCTCCCTCTAGCAGCGGCCTGAGCAAATACCATACGTCGAGACTTTTTGTTGTTCTCGAATTGCAAACGTGCAGAATCCTGCAACGTATCTTTGGTGCTAAACCTGCCGATGACCGTCGGAGCGCTTCGGGTCAGGGAAAGATGATTACTCACGAATAAGCGTAATCAGAGGCAGTGAACCCATCGTTGTTACGCGCAGCAAACTGACAACCTCGTTCAATCAACAGTTGGACGATCTGAGTTATATGATGAGCGCAACATGGAACAAACGTCAACTTACACACATACCGGTAGGTGACCCCAAGAACTGGCACTGACGATACAATCATTGGCTTGGCCCTGGTCAGAAAACAGAAATTGAAAACTCACTAGTGAAGAGGGGTATTGCCTTTATTATCAGCCAAGTCAAAATCAGCGCCCAAATCACACAGCATCTAATAACAAACCGATGATGTATAATAAGAAAATAACACGCGAGAACGGAGAAGTTCAGAATCCACGCACGCGTACGAGTTCTTCGTTTCCTTTTAGAGCTGCCATATGGACTGCAGTTCTTCCCTGAGAGTTGGACCAATCAAGGATCCATGGATAGCGGTCATAGTACAGCCGGGCCATGCGTAGTGCGGCACCCATCTGGTCAACTTGAGATGGACCGGGAGCATACGGATTTGGTGGTGGGGGTTTGAAATCGGCGAGAAGCATGAGGATCGTATTACTCTCTGCATCCTAGTCGTCAGGGTGTAAGCCGGGAGCTGAAATGTGAACGGCGTGCAGGATACACACTCTGCTGAGTTCTTCATCATCGTGGCCAGCAGTCAGAAGAAACTCGAATGTTTCCTCGTGACCAAGAGCAGAAGCCCATGCTAAAGACGTGTACCGCTTCGCGCCAGGGTCAGGATTCCGCATGTCGGTTCTTTGTATGAGTCTCTTGACAAGAAAGAGATTGTTCTCTGTGGAGGGATGAGGGGGGTTGTGGCGACGGACACGCGAACACATACCTTTGACTGCTCTTCGAAGTCTCGCTGTGGCATCTTTCTCTGCCATGGAGGGGAAGATGAGAGTGGAGACGAAGCTGCGTGAGGATAATGAAACGATCCAGACAATTGGACCTGTCAAGGTTGCCGAGTTGGCGGGGATGGATCACGTGAGTTATACCATCATCGCCTTTGCATCTTTCCATCAATGCCCAAGGTCGTCTCCCGCTCAGCCGTTTCCTCGTCCGCGGATGGTGAGCCTAGCCATCACCAAGTCGTCACAACACCTTTTGTCTGAATCGCCTGCCGCGCTATGTCACAGCCCAGCCCACGGCGTCGGCAGCAGCAGCTCTCAGGGTGTATTGTGAGTCATCGGTCCCTTTTCCAGTTTCACCTCCGTTCATCCGCGTTGACTCCACAAGATTGCATCTGCGGAGAATTCATTGTACGTTCAATCACCTCCGCCCTTTTTTTTTTTCTCATCTAGTATACCGTTTCTTTTTTTTCAGCTTGTGATCGAAAAAAGTCTTGCAGAGCTCCCAAAGCGTCAAACGGATGGGGCTACCATCATACGTTCCCAGGATAGTGGCGTCACGAAGGCGGTGGTGTTCAAACTGAATGCCAGCCCTGTCGAGCCTGTGCTCGTTGAAAGGTACGAAGTCACACCCCTCATGACGTGAAGCGCTATGATTGTAGGGATTACCTTGTCTTTCACAGGCCAGGAGGCCATGAAAGGCAGTACAGGTTCTCATGTCCCCGCTGTAACTTATTGGTCGGATATCAATCCTTCCCGCCGCCTGTCAAATCCGCGCCTTATCTTTACATCTTGAAAGGCGCTCTGACACCAATTCAAGGCCAAGTTCCCAAGGATGCTTTTGATTTGGAAGAGAGTGTGGCAATGTCCGACGTTTGACACGCACTGAATGCAAATGTTTTGCTTCCGAGTTCACAGAAATTATTTTCATGTGTCTACAGTACTTAGAAATTACAAAGGGTGGTGTTTGATGTGCATGGGAGTGCATTGTAAACTGTACAGTTCATGATCGCACTGGGTGATGAATGTTAGTAAAATCCGAGAAATTTCTCATTTCAACCAGGAAGTACGGCTCAGCTACCGTTGTAGAAAAAACTCACAAAGCACGAGTCAGACTCGTGCTTTCATACAATGTGAATGAAAGTGTCATCACCACCGCAGATGCAAAGAAAGGATTACGGAAAAAAAAACTCACACTTGAGTTATGTTGTGCCGTGGAACGCGTTTCAGGAAAGGACTACAACGAAGGAGGAAGAGGTGAAAGACGAGTACTACTGTCTGCTTGGTCTTGTTTATTTTACAAGCTAGATGTGTACACAGACGCAAACAACCATCGGTTTTGTGTGTCCGAGTGATTAGCCTTTCTTGGTACATAATTCTGGCCGTGGCGACGCAGGGTTCGGACGATCGATAGATTGCCTCTCAATCGATGGGCTCTACGGACAACACTCAACCAGCGCCGTATGGGTCGCGGCCACATCAACGGCAACTTTTCTGACATCGTCAGCAGTCCTCCGCTCCGAACATCACGCACAACCTAAAGCCCATACCTTTTCGTTGTCGAAGTAGTTTACACCAACTTATTAACACCGGGTTCTCTCTGTTCCCCGCCTCGCCAGCCTCGCATAATGCACTCGCCATCTTCGATAACCACCTCATGTACGAGGAATTCCGCCACATCCTTGGTGCTACCAACGGACGCAAGCATCACAGAATCGGCGCAACTCTTCTTCCATCTAAAGAAGGTGTTGCGCATCATGCAACCAGCGTTAGACATTCAGCCATGCACCGCCGGCTGTCGTCTAGGCCTATTCCCGAATACACGCTCGTTTTCGAGTTTCAGGAACACTATATCAGGTTTTATTGCCCACGCCCTGTCACATCATTCTGCTCTCCGTCTTCTGATGGCGTAGACACCGGTCTTGTCTGAGCGGCTTATACCAGTTGCTATTTCGCGATACCGCCACACCGTCACCATCGGCACTGTTTCGCCCGGTTACGTCGCGCGCGCCGTCCTATTGATGGCATGTGATGCTTTTGGACCGCCCAGGAGAAGATGGTCCAGGGGTAGAGATCACACTAGTAGCCGGGAAACGTCTTTGATACACATGGATATATTGTCATTACCAAAGATGCCGCCTGCAATACCTAAAATGACTTGCTGCTATCTTTCGTTCGTCCGTCATTTACTTCCGTAGTTTCATTTGGAGCCTTCAAGGCACAGGATTTCATTCGAACTTGTGCCATGAATTTCTCGTGACATTGCTAACGCATGACACATTCATTTACATAGAGTACTAGAGTATACGTTAATGACATGACTGTCTTCCTTCCAACTTTGATTCATGCAGAGGTAAACGTAATGCATAAAGACTGAAAACGACGGGAGCCGCTGAGCTATACTTATATTCTGAAAAGTCCGCATGATCCAAACGCGTCAGCTTCTATCAGGGAGAAGCAGGATACCAGGTAGAGTTGTAGACAGGGGAGCAGGGCTGGGCTGGGATGTACTTGACGAGGGGAGTTCGCTCGCAGACAAGGGTATCGTGATTGGAACCACCGCGCTCGAGGGGGAAGGCATAGCACTCAAAAGAACCGTCGATTGCGTAGGACTCGGCAAGAAGTTGGCGCGCAAGGCATGGGTGAGATCATGTTGGGGGGTATCCCCGTGCACGTCGAACAAGTTGACACCGCCCATGTTCATCGTTCTAGCCCAGGCTGCCTTTATACCGAGAGATTCAGTGTCATCGTATGGGATTACCTGTCCAGCCAAGTCGGAATGAAGGTAGGGGGTCGAGGAGCAATTGTCCCATTCACGGATGAAACCTGCTGAGCCACGGAATGTTCCATTTGGACCTTGTTTGAGAATGCCCTGATCTAAGAGCGATTGGAACTGGATTTGACCGCTACCGTCATCGGAGTAAGCACGGGGAGGGGAACGTGCGGAGAGCCTTGTAGAGTGGGATTGGACGATGTAAGCGTATCCAGGGACACCAAGGACAATCTTGCTGGGAGGAAAGCCGGTGGATGTCCAGGCTTTGAAAGCGCTCATGGCATTCTGTGTGGGCTGTGAGGAATTGCGGCATGCGTCGGAGAGAGGGGCATTTGGCCCTGGGGGCTGCCGGGCTGGAGAGGGAGGGGGGGGGGGGTGATGTGTGACCGAGTGTGAATGAAGGGCATGAGAGGAAT